>MU931544.1:0-30534 GCA_036418165.1 Cooperia oncophora
AGGAATTATTGGTGGGTGACAGAAAGTGATAACAGTTAATAAGATCCGATGAGGGATCTCGGAAGGGGAGGGTCACCAAATCTGTAACGCAGGTTACAGCAACAGCGGGACCTTGGGTCCGAGAGGTTATCGGGTGTGGGACGGGAACATTATTGGTAGGTGACAGAAGGTGATAACAGTTCATAAGATCCGATAAGGGGTCTTGGAAGGGGTGGAACACCACATTTGTAACGCAGGTTACATCAACAGCGGGACCTTGGATCCGAGAGGTTATCGGGTGTGGGACGGGAACATTATTGGTAGGTCGACAGAAAGTGATAACAGTTGATAAGATCCGATGAGGGATCTCGGAAGGGGAGGGTCACCAAATCTGTAACGCAGGTTACAGCAACAGCGGGACCTTGGGTCCGAGAGGTGATATAGGTTGTGGGACTGGAACATTAGTTGTGGGTGACAGAAAGTGATAGCAGTTGATTAGATCCGATAAGAGGTCTCGGAAGGGGAGGATCATTAAATCTGTAACGCAGGTTACAGCAACAGTGGGACCTTGGATCCTAGAGGTGATATAGGGTGATATGATAGTGATATGGGACGAATATTATTGGCGGGTGAAGGAAGTGATAGAAGGTGAAAAGGATAGGGTAACATGGGAAAATCCGCTTCACCGCTCACAACAACAATGCGATCGATATGCAATTTTCCCGTGTAGGTTACGAACTGATCGCTGGCTAAGGCCGGCTCTCCTCCTTCTGTGAAGCGGCGGTCGCTGCTGCTACTGCGTCTTGACGGATCGGGCGCTGCTTTTCAGTTCTTGGCTGATGCAGAACATTCCTTTGAACAGCGCGGTCGATCAACGATCCGTAACTTAGCACGCTGCAAATGCGCACGGCCCGGCGAAGCCGGGCCATGTCACAGAAGGAGGAGCGCTCTGCGACAGCTGGGCGATCCGACTGGTTAATGATAAGAGCCTCCAGCAGACGGATATTTAGTGCTGCTTAACGGAAGCACTAGGATATAACGAGCTCTCACTCAAATTTCGATATTGTTACCGCCGCATTTCTTTCAACTGCTAAGCCGTCCTATTTCCAGCGAATGGTGGGTGTTTTTATGAATGTCGTAAGCACCAGACATTGGCAAAAGTTCATTAGAAAGAAGAAATATGATGAAATGGCCCGTATTCCAACACATTGGAATTAGGCCAAGTAGTAGCGGTCAGCACAAGCCTTGTCAGTGGTAAAACCATAGGTGTGACCATGCGCGCAGTAGTGCGCGTTAGCCACTGAACTGATGAGGGTTCATAAGGTACCACAGGGGGTCCTAAAATGGGGAGGTCATCTGATTCATACCACCTGCCAGAGCAACGACGAGACGTTGGTTCCAAGAAGTACGATAGGGGGCAGGATGGGAACATTATTGGTGGGTGGCAGGGCGCAACAACAGCTGAAAACATACCATAGGGGCCACTTCACAGAGCAAGCCACAAAATTTAACGCACGAGTTGTAGCACACCGGGGAACTTCTGCAGTAAGCAATTTAGAGGTGTTAGGGAACATTGGTAGTGGGATATAAGTTGTGATATAGTACATGACAAGGGTCAGTATCTGTTCGCAGCTTTACTCCTCTTGCAACCGATGTTGACCCGTGACCAATGGAATCAATAGGCGAAGGGTCAATTTTTCTACCCTTTAGTGTTATGGTCGGAATTGATTCGACCGCTAAACTCACGAGTTCCGATAAAAAGTAAAAGTCTGAAGTTGTTTACCAGTGAGGAATGACAAGAGCCACCAACAGACGGATATGCGAAAGCTGCTCAACGGAAGTATTATGATGTGAGCAAATTTCACTATGATTGTTACCTTTCAAACGCGGACCCCTTCAATTTATTTCCAACGAATGATCTGTGTTTTCGGAGGTCTGATAAGAATACTGGCAACTGCTCATTAATTAGTAGAATTATGGAAATATGATGAAACCAGTCGGATCGCTCGGCTGACGCCTGAGCTCTCCTCCTTCTCTTCAGCTCGGCTTCGCCGAGCTGGCCAGGCTTTGCCAGGCGCGCTTTATAATGAGAAATGGAACTCTTTCAATCACCGGGCTGCTCATACGGCACTGTAGTGGTCGAATAATGACAGATGCAGCAACCCTGCAGATCATGCACTCCTTAGCAAACGCTTACAATTACGGTCCGCGCCATAATGTCCACACAATAAGCAGACCTACAGATATAGATACAAAGCGCGGCCGATCAATACAGCGTTTGATTGCGGGTACTATATTCTCCCTTATTCCTTACTATTCATTCTCATCAGAAATTGAGAGCTCGAAAGAAAAAATTCTCAAAGGGAAATTTTCCTGACCTGACTTTCCCGTTTCAGGCTTACTACACACCCCCCCCCGCTCGTCGACGTCGACATTATATATAGTAGGACAGTGGGATGAGTTCATTTTCTGTTGCTATCAGGAAAGTTGGCCAATGGAAAAGTTAGCCTACTGAACCTTCAATACATAGCAGTGTAGTGGTCATAGATGTCGTGAGAATGTCCCCTTATCATTTCTCATCAATTGATAAGATTGCCAGTCACCCTTCAACGATGTCGTTATCATTAAAACTCTTTAGTTTGGTAGTGTAAAGGCTCCAGCCTTTTGACTGGACAACAACGGCAACGTTCCTTATCAGCCCCTATCAGCTGTTATCACTTCCCTTCACCTGCCGTCGCCGTCTCCACCTCCCTCATTATACTATTTGCTGAAGTCAACGCCTGGCTGATGCTGTGTCCCGCGCTATGGATACAGTGACCTTCCCATTCCAGGTCCGTTATCGAATCTCATCACCTGTTAGCAGTTCTTGTCACCAACCAATGAAATTCCCGTGCCATAGCCTATAATTTACCTGGGAACAAACGCCCCAGTATTGCTGTGACCCGCGCTATAGACTCGGTATCCCTCCCCTTCTGACGCCTCTTATCAGATCTTATCAATATCATTCCTTGTCACCCACCAATGATGTTCCTGTCCCACAGCCCATGTTATATCTCGGAACTAAAGCCCCACAGCTGCTGCGACCCGCACTATGAACTAGATGACCGTCCCCTTTGGAAGCCCCCTTATCAGATCTTATAAGCTGATAACACTTCCTACCACCCACCAATGGTGTTCCCGTCACATCTCCTCCATCACTTCCTGGAACCAAGATATCACTGCTACTGGGAGGGTCGCTGTGAATTTCATGACACACACGCACGGGACAAACACGCACGCACAGACACACACACACAGACACACATTAGCCGATTATATATAGTAGGATGGGCCGAGTTTTGAAACAGTGGATTAGCACAAGTGTTAGGGTTAGCACAGAAAATCTGCCAGTTGCGATCAAGACATCAGATGAACCTGGCACACAAAGGAAGAGCAACCGAGTCATTAGCCGCCGGGTCCAGGCGGACAAGCGAGGACGTTAGTTCAAAGGGCATGTATATGTGCGGCTGTGACATAACATTATGTGTCAGTGGTGACAGGAAAGTTATACAGGCTGATAAAGATCTGATAAGAGGAGTCAAGGTGAGGGAGGCCAACGAATCCATAGTGCTCGGCGCACAGCATTCGTTAGACGGTGATTTATCGATACCGATGCAGGTATGTGACTGAACATTAATTGCGTGTGGGGGCAAAGACTGGCTGGGCCAGTGATAAGATCTGATTAAGGAAGTCAGAATAGAGAAGGTTAAGCAATATTCAAACGACGGCACACAGCATCAGCTAGCGTGTAACTCACGTAATGATGATAGCGGGCGCCTGGTCGGGACGTCAACGTGGGTGACAGAAATTACTGATGATAGGGCGAGAAACGAAACATCAATTCACGTGTCAAGTTCGTCCGAAACCTTTCATTGCCAGATGCCTTCATTTATAAACAGTACTTTGTGTGTTGTTTGATATGTAAGTATGCATGTATGTATGTATGTACTGTCGTCCGCAAGATGCTTTAACGGTTCGAGATTACTGGAGGGAAACGACCGTACGCAAACACGAAAATCGGATCGGTGCAAATTGTATCAAAGCAAAGTTTTTGATGAGTGTATAACAGCCTCCAGTATATTAAGACAACCAATTCGGGTACACTCCGAGAGCATTGCACAAGCCTGTTGTCGTGGCAGCTGGACGGGCTCGTGCGGGGCAGGGTGGGGCGGAGCCAAAGGGGGGGTGGGCACACTTCCCTCCTTCCCTGTACGTGCTCACTGACCTGAGCATGGGCATGTGAAGGAAGTAGGAGCGGGTAGGAGTTATGGCTGAAGGGGGGGGGTGAGCGCCAGGCAGCCTGAGTAGGATAATAGCTGGAAGAGGAGGACAAGTCAGACGGACCGACTAGAAAACCGCGAAGCTAATTCCAGAATCCGACCGTGAATTAAGATGTTGTTCTGATCTGTGATTAATACCGCTCACCTTATACAAGAAACAATATAGTACACTCAAGCATTGCCTCAAGCTGCTCGCGTGCAAGCTGGACGTGAGTTCGCGCGTCGCGTTTGCCTCAGCTATTATGACTCGTCCAAAATTGTGGCGTATGGGGGCTGGAGTATGTAGTTTGCCTGAAACAATAAATCCCAAACAGAAAACCTGAATATCCTTCGCTTGATTCGTTCAAAGCCTTTCTTACTTTTGACATTCAGATTACAGATGAGAACGAATAACAAGGGAGTGTGGGTACCTTACTAATAATAATACTTTAGGGGAGTGGGCCGATGCTGATTGAAAACGGGAGCAATTCATCGTAGGCATTTCGACCGCTGCAGTGTGATGTACACGAAATCTGTTCTCTAGCTAGAGTGATTACACATTGCGCTGTTTATTTTCCGACTCACATTTGTTATGCTAAGTAGTCAGGATCCTAACCTTGCTCTGTTCTGTCTACGATTCGAATTCTACAGCGCCGTATGAGCAATAGCCACTATTAAAAAAGGCTCCGTTAAAATTCATGGAACTGCGGCCTGCAATAGCCAGGGCCTGCTCGGCGAAGGCGAGCCTAAAGAGAAGGAGGAGAGCTCGGCGTAGCAGGGCGATCGGACTGACTCATATATAACACATGTCGCGAGAGGGGGTATGTATTCTTGCGCTGAAAAACAGTATGTTTGGGAAAATCAAACATCTAATAATTTAAACAGTGTGTATGTTCGTGACAATTTTTTTCTACTTTTTCAACGGTTTTGTCACTGATGAAAACGACATAATAGGTGTACTGACCAAATCGCAACTAACGCACCTCGAGATATCGGATCTGGAGTCATCTCGACTCAACCAGTGAACTTGCAAATTTGATGAAAGTTAAGTTGTCATTTGTTGGCGCTGGTACGCAGTAACGCGGAAACAGAATTTGCACAGCTACTACCGCGAATTCAGCACTCGTATTTGGCAGCCCAAAGGGTGACAAAAAATTCCCGTTTTTCTACCAATGATGTGCCGCATGGCGAAGGCCAAGGCAGCCGGCGTAGCCGGCGCTTAAAGAGAAGGAGGAGAGCTCGCGCGTCAAAGCCAGGCGATCATTACTGGTATGTAATAGATCCTATACCATTGTATTATTCGCTGAGTATGTCTGCACGTGTGTGTGTCGCGTCCGTCTGTTGTTGGCACGAATTTCATAGCGCCGGTCCCAGTATCAGTGAAGCAGTGAGTCCAGAATGAGTGTAGGGGAGTGTGACGGAACACTATTGGTGAGGTGACGGGAAATGATATCGGTTGAAAAGCATCGATGAGAGGCGTAGAAAGGGTTGGAGGTTTTCCACCATAAGGGCAGGATCACAGCATTACTAGCTCTGTTCTAACTAGGGAGGGTCGTCCAGATCGAAGTGGCCATTTGGTAAAGAGATGTAGCTCACGTAGACGTGGTTCTAGAACGTGATCTCTAATCTTTCTTTAGAAATTGCGGTGCATTTCTCGAACGGGAGTTATTGAGCTTCTTCCACCGTGTTCACACGCAACATCAGGTCGTGCGATCTGATCGCCTGCCGAGCTTAACTTTTTTTGCTTCTCGCGCTAACGTGGCAAAAGATGGTTTGTGGGTCACTACTACCACTAGCAGCTATCCTGACGTTGCCTGCAAAAATTTGCGTTCGCCTACTTGTCCCCACTTAGTGCCCTATGACCTAAGAGAATTTCGGGATTTACAGGTGCCATTGAGCGCACAGGCAGGACGTTTAGCGCTGAGGTTGTGACATATTCGTATTCAACATGGGCTGTGAACTGGTGGTAGAGGTTTCTAGCAAAATCTGGCCTTGTTAGACTTCATACGCAAAACGTGAAAGCAATACCATGGGGTTATTCAGTTGATGTTCACACTATTTCAGACTACATTCTCCTGCACAAAGCCTTCTTGCCACTTCTTACGCATTCATTTGGTTACTTGATTCTAGTTTCTGTAGATACCCAAAAAGCGATTTTATAGACTTTGAAGAGACATTCCCCACAAAATACAAAAGAAATTCTCTTTTGTATTTTGTGGGGAATGTCTCTTCAAAGAAGACTTTCAGAAATTGGGACCCTCCATGGCATGCCCACGAAGCAAGAGCATCACCACTACACCATGACACCGTTGAAATTAAGCGTGCTTCCCGGCTATTCATGGCAGGCAGCCGCGCTCGACTACGTTTTCCTTCATTTTCATTCTAACAAACCTTCGTAATTCCTTTCAGTGAATGCAAATCGTTCTGCAAATTTTGAAGACAGATTTGAGACCAGCGTTAAAAAACACGTCTAGTGAGCTACATCTCGTTACAAATGGCTACTTCGACCTGACGACCATCCCTAGTAAGGTATGATATTTTATATGGGCCAAGAACATCATTTGCGGGTCACAAAAGCTGTAATCTTCTGATAGGATTATAAGGGGCGTTAGAAGGAGAAGGTTACCAATAACGAGAGTGACAGCATCAGCGAGACGTACGTTTCAGCATGTGATATAATGGGGACATCAACCTGGGTGACTTGAAGCGATAAAACTGATAGGGCTGATAAGGGAAGTTGTAGTCGTCGGTCGCTCTTCAAGAAAATCTTCACGCTTCCAAATCATAGAGGTTTAGTAATGAGGTCATTGACGGGTGACAGGTAATCTCATCAAACGATAAAAACAGATAAGATAATGTATAATTCGCTAAGTGTGTCTGTGCGTGCTTGTTTTTGTATGTGTGCGTCCGTCTGTCACGAAATTCATAAGGGGCGGTCGCAACTGACGCAAAATGAGGAAGGAACCCAACGACTGCGAGTGGGGACGTCCTGTGAGTGGTAGCATTTGAGCACACAATGCAACAAACACTTTGATATGTACAAGCAATGTGGGGTTCTCCTTTTCAGTGCTACCCACGATTCTGCAGTTATGCCTCTTCCGGGCGTTAAGGAAGCAGTCGGACTAGTTCAACTTTACCCACTCTGATGTCGCAGCTGCGATCCATAATGGTGTGGTGCAGCCTCCCCACGGTTGAAAGTCTGTAGTTGTTGAGCCATATTCAATTCATTTTCCTACATTTTAATAAAAAAAGTGACTGCCTTCATTTGGCACATGTAGCGCATTCTACCTCGCCCAAGGGAGAGTGTCTGAACGAAGCAGGCCGTGAAACAGAAGGAGGAGCACTCGGCGGAATCCGGGTGATCCGACTGATAGTAATAATAATACGTACACGTAATACGTGTATGTATACGCACGTGATACGTGTATACGTAATAATACGTATACACGCAAATAAGGTCCTCATCGCGGACCGTGCCTCTAAAAGCATTGTCCGCGAAACTTGTCAAGTGACTCGTCTGTTAGGAGAAAATGCCAAAGAGAACTTTGGGAATGCCTCGATAGGATCACTTCAGTCTCAGGCAATTGTTGTGAAATCGAAAGACCGCGCGTTGAGCCGCATCTAGTCATCTCATTCTTCTTGAAGGCAGCGCCCGCATTCAAATTTGACGGGTTATGGGGCTCAAACGGTGATAATGGGTAAGTAAGGATGCCATCAGTAAAGAAAAGTTCAAAAGAAATCACGACATTGTCCTATATGGGACCCCATACAAAACCGCAGTTGTACGTGCTCCAGGCGCGGTGAAGGCGTGGCCCGGACGGGTTTTTCGAGACGCCTGTTGGCATTGGCCTGTTGGCCTGATGCCAACAGGCGATCAATAGTGAAGTAAATTTGGCAGGCCATAAGCAAGGTTTTTGTCAAATTAAAGTCAAATTAAGCCGCAGGCTCCACTCCTGGTGGTGCCATTCCGTCAATTTCTTAAAGTTTCAGACCTCGCAACCATACTACCCCAGGAACCGAAAGACTTTCGTTTCCGGGAAGCTCCTTGACAAGGCAACAATACCCCAGGATCGCTAGATGGCATAGTTTACGGTCAGAACTAGGGCGGTATCTAATCGCCTTCGAACCTCTGACTTTCGCTCTTGATTAATGAAGACATTCTTGGCAAATGCTTTCGCTTTAGGCCGTCCCCCTGCGGTCCACGAATTTCACCTCAGCGATACGAATGCCCCAATTGTCCCTCTTAACAATTATTTCAGTTCCTGAACCAATAAATAGAACCGAAGTCCTCTTTTATTATTCCATGATCGACCATTCATGCATTTCGCGGGCGTTTGCCAAAAGAAGTAACACTTTTAAAATACCCAAATGCCCCCTGTTCAAACGCCACTTCGGTACAACTCGACCTGGCGAGTAACCTGGCGATATTGATTTTCATTATCTCTTGATCTACCTGGCAGTTATGCAGGGGGACATCGATTTTTTCAATTTTTTCCCCACAGAACCCCCGCGGGTGAGACGGGTAACTTGGTATATCAATTCACATTCACATACGTCATCTTTACGTGATACTGGTTTTTTTCCCCGCCCACTCCGTATACCCGATTTACTACAAAATAATTGAGTTTTTTCAAAATTTCTCTTTAACCCGGGGATGGACAGCCACGCCCACCTCATATTTCGATTCACATTCCCCCTATACAACCAGCGCGGTATACGACGCACCGACCGGGTGGGGTGTGGGGGGTGGGATGGTGGGCAGTTTTCTTTGAGAGCATTGACCCAACTGGCACTTTTCAAAAAGGGCCGGTCTTTGCTTTTCGGCACCTTTGCCGAAAAGCAAAGGTTTTTGGCATTTTTGCTATTTTTGCTTGACGGGCGTCATTACGCCCTTTTGAGCAAAAAAACTCGTCTCTAAGGGGACTCCATGCCGGTTTTTTTCGCGATTTTTTGCGTTTTTCGCATCTGTAGGTGCGGGGAATCTCGTCCGCGTAGCCGGACAACTCGCCCACTGCCCCGAAGAGGCGGAAAACTCGTCGAAAAGGCGGACAACTCGTCCATCCTCCACTCCGGCGTCCTCGGTCTCCTCACTCGCTTTCGCGCCATGGCAATAGCGCAATTGCTGCCCTTGCGGACCCCGCTACCTGCTCGCAAAATTGGAGGGACCTCGCCATTGAACGCGGACGCTGCCTTTAATAATTCCTATGACTCCGCAGGAGACTATCGAGGGACCTTTCAACTGGAGTGGGACGCTTAGGCCGTTTTTATTTTCGTGTTTTGTGGAAATGCACGGCCTTCGAGGGATGTTGCAGAAGCAGCACAGTTGCTTTTGAGTTCTGGCCCACGTCATCATCTTCGGTTCTCATTTAGCAGCACAGTTTTATCCGTTTTAGTTTTATCCGCATATGGAAATCGCGTTTTATTTGTATTCCGAACGCAGTTACAGGAGGTATCAACAAAGCGCCAAGAGAGCTGCACGCGGCACACGCGCACACGACGGCTCTTAGCATGAAGGAAAGTTTGCGTCGCAAAAAGGTACTGGGAGAGGCATTGAGGTATTACACGGTCCTGTATCTCCATTTCTGAGCATGTTAGGACGGGGAAACCGCTACGCCCAGACAGCTGGGGTGTTGGTAGTCACGCGCGCACGAACTACGTGTGATCGTACCATGTGTCTTTGTTTGGGGCATGAGTAGCGCTTTTGGGATGCATGAGTAGCGCTTTTGGGATTTTTTTGTTTTTTCAATAAAAGGCCAATGCATGGAACCTCTTGCAGTACCTGTGAGATCATTACCAGAATGTGAACCATTTCAGGAAGAAATGCCTGCAGATGCATGCTCTTGCGTGCACCCACATCATCATCGCTTACTTATTCCACCACCACGACTACCTCAGTGTACTTTCTCGGTCCTGTACTGTGAGCTCCGTGTGAGTCATGCTAGACAATGTTCGAAACTAAGAATGCAATTTATTTAATATACCAGCGATGGAAAGTGTAAAAAAAGCATCGTTGAAACTTATAAGCATAGAATGCATTATGTAATGTTAAGCGGAAATAAATTCAAGTTGACAAATACACATTCATAATTAATCATAATTTCGACAAAGATTTTTTCTAATCGTTATTGTTATGAACATCTGCTGTTTCTCTATTCGGTATCAGTTAGTCTCTGACTGCGCACAGCTTTCGTTCTCGTCACTCACCAAGCTGACATCTTCAATCTAAAAAGATCCTAATATTTAACTTGCCAAGTCTGTTAATGTGTGAGTGTGTTTGTGTGTATGACTCGGATTAATAACTTGCTTCAATTAAGCCGCAGGCAGTTATAAGTGATTTAAGGGGCAGGACGGGAATACTAGCGGTTGGGTGACAGAAAGTAATAACTACTGACAAGAGCTGAAAAGGACTTTGGAAGGGAAGTGTCAAAAAAATAATACTGCACTCCGACCGCAGCGACCGCAGGATGATGGTTCCAGAAAATGATACAGGAGACATGATGTTAACATTATTGGTGGGCGGAGAGGGATAACAGCAGATAGGGGCTGATAAGGGATACCGCCGTCATTCCTTTCAATGTTGTACGTTTCCTATCTAATCATGAAGGTTTGGTGATGTGGACATCGGTGACGTGTGACAAACGATTACATCAAGTGATAAAGTAGATAAAAGTTATCTTCTCTCCGTTTTACTGTGTTTCTAATATTAGTTATCGCAGGCTTAGAAATGTGAACTTCTTCACTGAAGGTTGAGCGGGTGGGGAGCTGAGCGCACTATGCGAATGAGAGCAGCAATCAAAAAGTTGGGAGCTAAAAACGTCATGTTTGTTGTTTCTAAAAAATACATTCCAGGAGAGGTGGGATGCATCTATAAACGGTTGGGGTCAGGAGGGTGGTAGGATACGCTGTCGTTGGCAAACTCCGTATCTGCGCGATGCGCGCAACCGTGTGCGCCAGCCAACACTTCTGCTGTTGCAGATTCAAATTTCAAATTTATTACATGCTCTGTGACATGTAATTGCGCAAACTCAAAGAACATCATCAATAAAAGAAACAACAACCAAGTAGAACGACATCAAAAATAAGCGCAAAAAAAGAAAAATAAATAAGAGAAGACCTTATTTAGCACCGTACAAGTAACGAAAAACTGATTTCCTAAACAATGAAAAAGTATCAGAAATCGGTATAGCTCTGCTCATTTTTGAAAACTCCATGCCTGCACGAAAAGTGAAAAATTTTCGCCCCAACAAAGTACGCGGTTGCCGAAACACAAGCCTGAATCTCCAACCTCTAGTCCTAGAAGGCACAAGACTATAAAATGACTGTCGATTAAGATCAATTCGTTTGTTCAGGATGTTGTAACCATGAGTAAGTCGTTTCGCTTTAGCCTCATACATAACGGTTCCAAGTTAATCATCTTATTCCTTACTACACCTCGAGGTATACTTTTGTATGTAAACCCAAGGGCTCTAAGGAAAAGCTTTCTAGTAAAGCTGTTCTGCACTCTTTCAGTTTATCAATCAGCATCTTCTTACGGGGGAAGTAAATACATGTGCCATATTCGTACCGAACGCACGTACGTTTTGTACGCCTCTATAAGAAGAAACGGGTTTTTAGAGAGGAGGGACTTGAACAATAGAAAAACTCTCTGCTCAGCTTTAGCTACTATATTGTCACATGTTCTCCGAAATCCAGTTTCTGTTGACAGCGAAGCCTAAGTCCATAACAGAATCTGACTGCTTGCATAAGGGCATTGTTATGAAATGTGTATTCTAGTGCTGAGGATTGGATTCACCCTAGATCGAAGCACTTTCGTTTTCCAGCATGACAGGGAAGCAATGTTCGTGTTGACCAATGAACTACGCACCTCAATTGCTTTTGCAACAGTGAGGCTGAATTGGCGAAGGCATGAATTGGACTGTAAATCTTAAGATCATGCAGCGAAACATATTTTGACTTTACGTTGCAGATCCTCCACCAATGAGGGCAATGCGAAAGAAAAAATATTGAATAGAATCGGCGAAAAGAACGCTTACCCCCTGAGAACCCACTAGGAGCGCTCCTACACGGTAGAAAATGAGCCGCTCTCACGAATATCAACCTGAAATGTTCGTAGCTTGAGGACTCTCAATCCATTTGACAATTCTAAACGAAGTCCTATTTGCTCATTTTATCCACCAAGAGAGAGTGAGTCCCTTGATCGAAAGCATTTCAAAACAGCAACAATAAATAACATCATATATTGCTTTCAGAATCAATGCGTAGTGATCTCAGTCATTAAGTGATTCTAGCATCAGGGAAACAGTGGGATTTGTTCTTAACGAACCCATGCTGATTTATTAGAGAGTAACTGATTGAGACTTCTAGGTGACAAGACAATGGCCTTTTGAGAATCTTTCAAAAATCTACAACAACACGCTAGTCCGATGTTAGGCTAAAATTGGCTATAATTCTAAGGATCATTGTGCGGAGGCTTCTTTTGAATGGAATAAATAATGCGTGGGCGCACTGTGCGGCACAGTGCCTTGGAAAATCATCAAGTTAAAAGGAATTCTACCGTGGCCATGAAATGCTTTCGCGATTCTTTTTATAAAGGTGAAAGGATGCCATCTGGAGTAACAGATGAGCTATTTGCGCCACTTCGATATGCGGCTCAAAGAATTTCGTACCTTATTTTGAAATTGAACGGAGTCCTCATTGGAGGAATGTGCCCACATCCTAGATCAGGTAACTGAAAGCGCTCTCTTAGCATAAACTTTTTCAAAAGACCTCTGCCAATATCTCAGCTTTCTCAAATCAGAAGCGGCAACGGAACCATCAGCCCTCTTGAGGGCATATGACGCCTCTTTCCTGTTAATCCGGAAGCTCAAGAACTTGAAGAATGAGGCTTTGTTTGCTCGGATTCCATGACTTTTTTCTCAGATTGGTATTTATACTTTACTAACTTCTTTTGGAATTTGTCCTCGCAAGCTTTATAAGATTTCCAGTCCTCTTCCTTATTTGTGCTCACGGCTCTTTTGTACGCTTGCATTCTGGTGCTAAAAGTAAAAGCTAAATGACCAGGCAAGGTAGGACAGTTAAGTGAAACTTTCTGGAGAGGGACAAACATGAAGATGCAGTGCTTCAGTATGAACATGAAAGTCTGGTACATTTCCTCTACATCAGCAAAACACTGAAAGGTGCCAACCCAGTCAATGCTGCTGAGAATACTGATTGATCACTTGAAAGTCAGCGCTTAGTGAAGTCCCTCTTTAAGTAAACTCCTTACGTTCAAAGTCCACAGGAATTGAAACAGGTGGAGGCATGGTCATAATTGCCCACTGGTGGCGGCAATGTGAACATTATCTATTAAATCTGGATTGTTGCATAGAAGCAGATCGAGAATGTGTTCACCCTGCTGTTTTGGTTCTAACTAATTGTGAGTAACTGTGATTAGCAACCATATCAACAAACGACTTTGCCGGAAGTGAAATATGTGATATGTCGCCCACTCCAATCCACCTCAGTGTAATTAAAATCACCCATTAGCAAGCAGACGCTGTCATTGGAAGAAAGATCGCTAACACATTTAATTAGTTGATCGTTAAGTTCGGAACTGCACCTTGGGCCCTATACACTACGATTAAACGATAGGTGCCCGGGGACAATTTGCAGGTCGCAACAAACAATCTCGTATGCCTTCGGAATGCTTTCAGAGAAAATTAGAACCGGAAACAAAGCAACGCCTGACAGCGGACTCCACGCCTTTAATTTTCTGGGCTATCGCATCTGAAGGTTTCGTAGGAGCAACAAAGCTCGCCCAGTAGGGGTTGCAGCTTACTTTTCGGCTTCAACCACCGTTCGGTTAGGGCCAGGATGTCACTGTTCAGTGCAGACAGCATGTACTTAAGACACTGAGCGTTGCTATGAATAGAGCGAATATTGCTTAGAAAACATCGTATAACATTTCCAGCAGACCGCGGAACAGTAGCAGTTTCCAGCGGTGAAAGAGATGAGACAGGTAATGCAGAACCAATGACAGAGCCATTTACAATACCTGGTAAAGCATTAGTCTGAGTAGGTCGGGGACCCATGAATGTACGAGATGAATCAACATTTTTTCAGCCAACAGCATCATGAGGTTTAGAAGCGTTCAGAAGAAACGGTGGCATGTCTACGCTTCCTAGAAGACCTTCTAAGTTTCCTAAGTTCACGGAGACGAATACGTTCTGATAGAGGAAGAGAGGGCGTATGAATATACACGAATAGGAAAGCTTTTAACAAAAGGGGCGGCGGATAGGACTTGCCTCTGGAAGAGTGAGCTAGAAGTACAACTTTTACTAAGCGTGCCGAATGAGGCTTGAACTTTCCCATCCTATAGATGAACAGGGGCACACTCGATAGTTTAGAATTAAAAATTTTCGTGATACCAGTCAAAGAGATACGAAATTCTGTGCGAACAATCATTATTTTCTATTTCTGCAATGCCTTGAAAATTACTATTGATCTGGCCATTCAGTCTCCTCACCACAAAGCATGTCTATTTTCTTACAAATGAGAAATCAGATGAGCCATTACCAGAATAGACAACAAGGCTCGTTGAATTCCTACTACTAGCTAGAGCCTGTTCTTAAGAGAGACAATTTCGTTGTTTACGACGTGCATTTTCAGCAGTCCTCGATTCAAGGCGCTTTTTCAAGAAGACTATTTTTTGCGAGCAGCTCTTCAGTTTCTGCGGCCCGGTCCAGAAGGTGGCAAATGATGGTTTTGAGATGGGACGGTAGAATATTACCGCCGTTCAGTAGAGAATCGCATCGACTAGAGCATTGGTCACCATCTTCGCTTGGCGTTGAAACAGGGGGCTTCTCTTGGCCCTACGTTCGTTATTGCCGCATCGAGAGACTGGTGTATGCCATTGTGAAAAGAGACATAATGAGAAGTGAAGAAACGTCGAACTTCAAACAAGCGACTTCCTGTGGCGAAGTCAAAATGGAAGTTAAACAACATCCGACAAGAGGCCGACGATGATGTAAAATTAACTCAACGCCGTAAACCGGTCGAGGTGGCTAATCGTAAAGTTGATTTCACCCCGCGCACAAGGGTTCTCGCGAAGCCGAAGATTCCAGAGCAAAATCAATTCACAGTTCAAAGGTCGTCGACCAAGGTACAAAATCGACTGCCTTGCGATAAAATATCGCAGCGGGTTCACTCAGCAAAAAATACTTAGCAGAACAGAGATGAATAGAATCATAACAGGTGCAGTCAGAATCCTCTTCGGGCGTGGATTTGGCGAGTAGAGACGCTGAGGTTTAAAAGCAGGAGTAGGTACAATAAGGGGTTACGGGCACCAATATCGCAGGACCACACGCAGAAACTCGAACCGCACGCAACGGGCAACAGGCGATCGTTCCCTTGAATTTCTCATGACTATGGTTCAATGGTTCCTACGACATACACCTTTTTGCTCCAGACAGAAGCATGCCACACATGCTCTGTGCACAAGCAACTTCGTCATAAGAATCAATGTCAGAACAGCTGAAAACAGCGAAAAACTTGAAAGCGAGCATCAAGCAGGATGAATGGCGAGACGTAGATTAGCATTTTGCATAATAGCTAGTGGACTTTCCTTACATATGACGGACTTTCAAACTAGTTTATTTATAACTGCAACAGCTTCGGTTCTGGAGATAGCTCATTCCCCGAAAGGTGAGAAGGCAAGCAACCGAAAATCTTACTAACGAAGAGGTAAAGTAGGTAGATTCGATTGCACTTTGCAGAATCCTAATGATAATCGAGAACGGGCAATTCCACCCTCTTTTGGCTGATGAGTGTGCCGTGCAATATTCGATAATTTAAGTAATGAGTGCTTTTTGGTTGTGATGATGAGATGGATTGCTTTAAAGACGGGTTCCATGAAAGACGAATAACCACATCCATTTTGGAGGAACGCTTCTGTAAGCTGAGATATGGCATGAAGAAAGCTCTTGAAATCATGGATTTCGAACAGAGATCCAACTATTTCCATATAGTTTGGAGTGATACTCGCATATATGGGACCAAATATGCTGTCTGCATATCACCAGTGAGTTGTAGGCTGTCAAACCAGTAGATTTCATGGATATTTGCCTCGCTGAAGTTCTTTGTCTCTAGCGCAATACGGACGCGATATTCATGCTCAATGGTCAAATCACACATAGGAAATATGAAGCGAAATCACTGTTCGCATCGAGATCTCAGCCGCAACTTCATAGATGTCTCAGATGGTAAGCAGCAACCACTTAGCATATCACTGCGCAATTCTTGATCCATTCCGTAACGATCCTCATGTGATCAAAGGAGGAAAGTCCAGGAGTTGGATAGCGGCAAGACGGAAGAAGTGTTGTGAACTGCAATCACATAGACAGCAAGGAAATCAGCGAAAAGTGTTGGAACTCGCTCTGATGATGAAGAGTCGTCATCCATAGAGGTGCTTCACAAACACTGTGCAATGTTCTTCAAGAACATCTTCCAATAGAAATCCTAGCGTGCGGGAGAACGGTTTTAGAACGTTGACGAAGGTGTCGGACAATGGTGGACGACAGCCAGTCTGTCTCATGGGACGGTGTCGGACAATGCTGTCCGACAGCTTACTGCTCTAATTATAAGGACGTGCGAGCAACCAAGTATGTTCAAAAGATGTCTATAGGAGTAGACTGAAATTCTATAACGAACAGCAAAATGGCCTGATTTTGGAAGATTGGAGCAATAAGAGCAGATTTGTCAAAGATTCGAGATTGGTTTACTCGTCTCTTGCATATCTCGATATATTTTGATCGTAGTAATTCATTTATTTGGAAATTACTAAGTTTCAATGCGGAAAAATGTGCCGTCTCACGCGCAAGTCATGGGAAAAATGGCTCGTTGTCAAGGTGTTAAAAGAACTAATGGGGAGGTTGCTAGGTTAGGGCATGGCAAGCTACTGGTCAATGCATATGTCGAAAGAAGTAATGGATGGGCGCCTCACTTGAAGACAGTCTCCGCGCTAAAAGTACATGGTCATTCTTCCTTGTGCAAGTAGTACAGCCCCCAGGCTAGAGACTGTCCAACTCTCGCGACTCCATAGCGAGCGAGGAGCAAGCTACAGCAGCTGAAAGTTCTAGTTCTAACGCCGTCCAGTCAGACCGCCCAGTTCTAGATGCCCTCCGACGGAGAGCCGCTCAATTCTTATTTTTTTTGACGGCGGGTATTGATCGGCGTTGCATGCCCTTCTTGCCGACCACGCTTGTGCTCATGAATAATTCTGCTTTCTTTTATTAAGTTTTATTCATGAGCAGCACATACAGTTAATTGCAACCCATCTCACGAGGTAAAACGCGTAAAAATCACGAGCGGCCTAATTTTCGTGGTGCAAAAGCTCGACGCCTAAACTACACTAAAAGATGCACGCTACCGTACCCCTGAAATCGGACGCAGAGTTTTTGGAGTTCATTTTCCTTTTCAAGAGTTTTTCTTCGTGTTTTTGTTGTTTTCCGTATTCTTTTCATAGCACAGGATGATATCCATTACTGGGAGATGTGACAAAGGGATTCGTGATAGGGGTTGCACAATAACCGCAGGGCTGTGTGACTGACAGGGAGCGATCTCGTTTATGGTTCTTGAGAACTCTTCTTGCTTTTTTTCTTCTTTGGAGAATTACTTATCAGCTACTGTTTCATAATTGGAAAGCAACTATTCATGACACTTCTGTCGCGAGAGCTATCTTTGAGGAAACCAATGGCATGACGGCCGCTCTTGAGAAGCTGCAAGGGTCTTACCAGGGAGATCGTTCAGGATGTGACGCGTTTTTTGAAAACGGTTTTTTGCATGATATAGGGGCACGTTCATGGACTACCAACGTTCATTTTTTCCAAAGGCTCTAGGAATATCAGAAAAGGAGTGAAAAAGAAGTCCATGGAGACTGATGGTTTTGCACATCTATGGGCTCCGAATCACCTGCAATTTCAACCACTTGCTGAGCGGAGGCTTCTTGTCAAGGCAGAGTTGGAATGGTGGAGAAAAATAGACGCAAATGAGGTCATATTTGTAGCACCTAATCATGAGTGGACGGCTGCTTAGAATGGTGTCTTCAACGATTGGAGCAGCATGCATCACCAACGATCTGGCCCAAGGGATGGCGTTTAAGATTTTCATTGCGTGTGGGGTTGATGATCCAACTCACCTCAAGCTTCGAGCTATGGCATTTTTTACGATTCGCTATTTTCGCTTCCACAAATGTCTGGGCATGAGTGTAACATGGACATTTGCCACTCATGGGCAAGCTCTTAATAGTGGTATCCCGTGAGTCGCTGCTATTCTACTGTTACAAGTTTCCATACCCATAAAGACACATGGTACGAATAGTTTTTGCTCAATAAGGAGATACAGGACCGCGAAACACGCTAATTTCTCAATGCTCCGCCCAGTACCTTTTTGCGGCGCAGACTCCCGTTCATGCCCACAGCCGTCGCGCTTCGCGTGCGGCTCTCTTGACATTTTGCCAAGTCCTATAATTGCGCTCTGAAATACACTTGAAAAGCAATTTCCTGATGCGAATAAAATTTGAGGTGTTGCAAAACAAGAACCGAAGATGATGACGAGGGCCAAAAACAGTTTTGCTGTTTCTGCATGATCTCTCGGAGGCCGCGCATCCCCACAAAACATGAGAATAAAAACGGTCTGAGCTTTCCACTCATTAGTTTAACACAAGCAACGCGATTCCCTGATAGCATTTGAGGTGTTCCTCATGCTTCAAAGTCCGAATAGAAGGTTATGAAGATGACAAAGGCTAGAAGTGAAGAACAACGAATGTAGATGTAAATAAAACAAAAATGCGAAAATTAGGAAAATACAACTTAATTAGTATCGCATTTCTGCGATTTGGCGCAAATTCAGCTCCAAAGCCATAGAAACACTTTAAACTAACGAGTAGGACGCTTGGGCCGTTCTTATTTTCATGTTTTGTGGAAATGCGCGGTCTCCGAGGGAAGTTGCAGTAGCAGCACAATTGCTTATGATCTAGCCCTCGTCGTCATCTTCGGTTCTTATTTTGCATAACCTAAAATGTTAACCGCATAAAGAAATTGCGTTTCATTTGTATTCCAAAGCGCAGTAACAGGAGGTCTTCGCAAAGCGCCAAGGGAGCCGCACGCGGCACACGCGCACACGACGGCTCTTAGCATGAAGGGGAGTCTGCGCCGCAAAAAGGTACTGGACGGAGCATGGAGGAATAAGCGTGTTTCGCGGTCCTGTATCTCCTTATTGAGCATGTTAGGACGGGAATACCGCTACGCTTCGACAGTTCGGGGGCTATTAGTCACGCACACTCAAACTATTGTGATCGTACCATGTGTCTTAAAGCAAGGTTGTACTGAAAGTTGATTTCTATCCTACTATTATAATCTGCTAAGTTTGTCTGTTGGTGTGTATGTGTGTGGGTGTGTTTGACCGGAAATTCATAACTTCCTTCAAAGGAGCGGCAGAGCGCTCAAACTGATAAGTGATGTAGGGGGTCGGGCAGGAACACTATTGGTAGGTGGCAGGAACTGATAAGATCTGATAAGATACCACAGGGGGTCTTAGAAGGGGAGGGTCACCAAATTCATAGCGCGGCCAGAGTAACGACCGGACGTTGGATCCAAGTAGCAACATAGGGGGCAGGATGGGAACATTATTGGTAGGTCGCAGGAAGTGATAACCGCTGATAAGATACCATGAGGAGCCTTAAAAAGAGTGGGTTACCAAACTCAAACACCGGCCAGAGTAACGACGGGACCTTGGATCCAAGTAGTAAGACAGGGGGCAGGATGGGAACATTATTGGTGGGTGGCAGGAAGTGATAAGGGCTGATAAAATAATCCCAATTTTCACAGCAGAGGTCGTCGCGACATTGTGGAACTGCTCCAGCAAGTAATTCAGGGGCGCTCAGGGTGGGAGACACAATTCTGTCAGTGACCGACAACGGCTTTGTTGGGACTCCGTATGTGCTCACATCATCGTGGCCAAATTTCTATTCCTAGCATATCTCTCTGTGAAATTGCCTCCACCGCTAAACGCTCGAGTTTCACCGAAAAGGGAATTGTTGTTAGTGAAGAAAATAAGACTATGTTTTAAGACTTTTTTTTTATCGTCGAAATTCTTCCCACCGCTATGCTGTGCCATCTCTAACAAATGGTGCTTTTAGAAATATGATAGGCACCAAACACTTCGATAAGATACCATGAGGAGCCTTAAAAAGGGTTACCAAACTCATAACACCGGCCAGAGTAACGACCGGGCGTTGGATATGAGTAGAGTGATAGGGAGTATGATGGGAACATTTTCGGTGGGTGGCAGGAGCTGATAAGAGCTGATAAGATAGTACAGGGGTTCTAGAAGGGGAGGGTCACCAAATTCATAGCACCGGCCAGAGCAACGACGGGACCTTGGATCCAAATATTAAGAGAGGGGGCAGTATGGGAACATTATTGGTGGGTGGCAGGCGGTGATAACAGCTGATAAGATACCATAAGAGGCCTTACAAAGGGAAGCTCATCAACATTATAAATCGCGCCACAGCGACGGTAAGGTGTCGTTTCCACGTAGTAAGATAGGGGGCAGAATAGGAACCTTATCGGTGGTGGCAGGACGTTATAACAGCTGATAGGACGCAGCAGCCCTTAACGACACGAGTCGTAGCGACACTGGAACTACCCTCCAGCAAGTGATTCAGACGTTTTTAGCGAACATGGTGGGAGACTTTGGTGGACAAGAGACATGTTGTGATACTGCTCCTGACAAGGGCTTAGAGGTAGTATCTGTCCCCCTCCCTACTCTGCTTGCGATTGAGCTTCACCACTGTGGTCCAGGAATCGATGAGCAAAGGGATGGTGAGTCAGGCACTTTCTACCCTTGAGCTATATAGACCAAATTGATTCAACCGCAAAACTCTAAAGATTCTTTCAGAAGTAAAAGCTCAAAGATGTTTGTCAGTGAGGAATGATAAGGGCCACCAGCAGACGGACTGAAAGCTGCTCAACAAAAACGTTAGGAAACAAGTAGCTTCCACCAAGACTTGGATAATGTTCTTAACTAACTTATTTCAACCGCTAAGTTGCCCTATTTCCATCAAATGGTGGGTGTTTCGTGAAACGTGATAAGCATCAGACATTGGCAAATGTTCATTGAAATGGTGAAATATGGTTCAGTAGGCCGTACTTCGAAACATAAAATCAAGCCAAGTGTTAGTGGTCAGCACAGAAATCTTATCAGCAATGAGCACCCCGGCCGGACCAGTTTGGCTGGCGCAGTGGTGTGCGTCAGCCAAACTGGTGAGTAAATAAGTGGTATGATCATGACTATGGTATCAATTTCAGCTGTGGTGCCATTTGTCTCCGATTTGAAACCACATCAGATCTCCCACCGAATCCGTTATGTATACTCATATAAGAAACGTTTAGCGCTACATTGCGGAAAAGTAGCGTCAGCACCAGAAATAATTGTCAGAATCGTGAGCAGTAGCACCGATCACCCTCATGGACTAAGTTTCACTCAAAAAAATTTTTTTTGACCTTTCTGGGTATGTGTATTTGGTTGTGCACACGAGTTTTTCTATTCAAGTCGTTCTTCGCTCAGTCTTGAAACCTTCCCGTTTATTGATGAACCAGTCGGACTGCCGACTGCCCGGCTTACGCCGCCGCCTCCTTCTCTTTAACCCGGCTTCGCCGCCTGGCCTGGCTCCCCAGGTGCACTTTCATGGAAACGGAATTTGTCATTCACTGAGCTGCTCATATTGTATTGAACGAATCGTAACAGCCAGCGAATCTGAGTCCACGCTTGTTCGAAGAAGAGGTGCTGGTATGGGCAATAAGCCCATACCATACGTCGATCCATAGATACGGATAGAAAGTACAGTCGGATAGAGAAGGCAGCGCAATATGAGTTGCTCACATGCAATCCATTCGGTCATGTCGCACGAGGGTTGCAGATGCTAATATTTTTGCTACGTAGTCAGTTGTACATTTTTCATGTCCCGTATTATTTATTTTCATCAGTTTTCGAAGGTTTCAAGGTAAAAGTGTGATATCACCTTCGAATCATTACTTCCAATTGATACCACGATATTAATTTGTTCGCGACTCTGCTGGCGGTGGGTTCTCTCTTCCTATCACATCGCTTCCGCTGAAGTAGAATGTGCTCATGGTTAAGCGCACTCTACGCTTCACACCCGTACCCACCCACCCATCCCTCCCCACCCGGTGCCTCAATCCCTTCCCTACCTTGCTTCATCCACGCGCTCATTCCAGCTGCAATGATTCGGAATGTACCGAATGCTTCTTTCATATAGTGCAGTGTGTAATCACATTCGCAATTTTACCTCAGATTGATAGCACAACATAGATTGGCCCGCAACTCTGCTAGCAGTTGGACCATCTTTTCTTCAACTTAACCAGTCGGATCGCCCAGCTGACGCCGGGCGTGTCATGGCTCGGCTTCGCCGGGTGGGCGTGTGATAACAGCGTATATGAGACAACCACTCGGTCGCTCGAAGCCATTGCGCGAGCTGCTCGGGTGGCAGCTAGACGTGTGCTCATGCGGGGCAGGGGCGGGGGGTGGGATGGAGGGGTCCTCCCCTCTGCCTTCTTCCCCCGTACGTGCCCAGCTGGACTAGCACGTGCAGGGTAGGGGAACAAGGGGAATATGTTGGGTGAAGAGGGTACCTTGAGTGGGTGCGTAGCGCACTTTGGAGCACACAGCAAGGGAGGAGGATACAACCGCCAGCACAACTGCGAAATACTACTATATATAATCCGCTAAGTTTGTCGGTTGGTGTGGGTATGTGTGTTTGAGCGGAAATTCATAACTTCTTTGAAAAGAGTGATAGAACGCACAAACTGATAAGTCATGTAGGGGGTCGTGCAGGAACACTATTGGTAGATGGCAGGAACTAATAAGAGCTGATAAGATACCACGAGCAGCCTTATAAGGGGAGGATCACCTAATTCATAGCGCGGGCTACAGCAACGATGAGACTTTGGTTCCAGGAAGTAAGATAGGGGGCAGGATGGGAACATTATTGGTGGGTGGCATTAATTGATAACAGCTGTTAAAATACCATAAGGAGCCTTAGAAAGAGTGGGTTACCTAATCCATAACACCGACCAGAGCAACGACCGGACGTTGGATACAAGTAGTAAGATAGGGGGCAGGATGGGAACATTATTGGTGGGTGGCACGATTTGATAACAGTCGATAAGATACCATAAGGAGCCTCAGAAAGAGTTTACCTAATTCATAACACCGGCCAGAGCAAAGACCGGACGTTGAATACAAGTAGTAAGATAGTATGCAGGATGGGACCATTATTGGTTTGTGGCAGGATATGATAAGAGCTGATAAAATAATCCCCAAATTTCACAGCAGAGTCGTCGCGACATTGTGGAACTGCTCCAGCAAGTAATTCAGGGGCGCTCAGGGTGGGAGACAAATTCTGTCAGTGACCGACAACGGCTTTTGGGACTCCGTATGTGCTCACATCATCGTGACCAAATTTCTATTCCTAGCAATATCTCTCTGTGAAATTGCTTCCACCGCTAAACGCTCGAGTTTCACCGAAAAGGGAATTGTTGGCCAGTGAAGAATGATAAGACTATGTTTTAGACTTTTTTTTATCGTCGAAATTCTTCCCACCGCTATGCTGTGCCATCTCTAACAAATGGTGCTTTTAGAAATATGATAGGCACCAAACACTGGCAAATGTTCATTGAAATGGAGAAACATGATGAAATAGGCCGTCTTCGAAACATGGGAATCGGGTTAAGTGTTAGTGCTCGGAACAGAAATCCTGTCAGTTATCGTAGTACCATTGGTACCATGCGCGCAGTAGTGCGCGTCAGCCAGACTGGTTATCCAAATAAAGTAACAAGACAAGATGTTTTTTGATTGTGCTAGTACCTTTAACTATTAGGTCATCCCATTCAAACGTGCCGCTACATATAGAGGAATGGCAGAAAAGCAAAGGGGATAGAGCAGCGGGCTACTATACCATTTGGAAGCTAGTACCTTAAGCTGTGTATCTGTGAAATTTGACGAACCTAGCCCCAGAAGAAATTCTCGAGAAATTGAAAAGAAGCCCGAGTGGTGAAAATCGGCGCTGGTTTTTCAAATCAGGCGTCATAAGAGGAAAGTGCGCCGCTCAAATTTGACCTGCGCCGGACAATAGTTGTGTGTAAGGGTGTTCTCGAAAAACACGGTGGAAGGTTTGGTTCAGGAGCCCGTACAAGGAAGAAAGGAAAAAATTTGTTGTCGTGGTTGGTCCCATAATAATCATCCTGCACAAGAAAAAAGGGTAGATGAAGTCAGGCACTGGATATCTGATCACAGAGCCTGGACCTTTGTCGAGCTTCCCCGCGAGTCTGACATCCCAGCTGCAACTGCTGCCCGAGTTATGTCCGATAAACTGAGGATGGTCAAGAGGGTGGTGCGCATGGGTACCTTATTTTCTTGTAGAAGCAGAACGCAGTACCGATCCTATACTCTAGCAGTAATGTTTTCAGCATGAGATGTCACTCACAACTGTGAAAACGCACCAGGCCTTAAGATGAAATATGGGTGGTCTCGGACCTCAGCCGAAACCCACATCGTCAATTTTGTATGAATGCAGATAAGAAGCCGCCCGAGTTCTACCATGAAGAGTTACGTGGGCCCAAGTGGATGATCAGCAAAGGATTCCCACACTGTGGCTTCAAGCGGCTCTATACAGAGGAACAAATCCGTCACTGTCGGTGCATATTGCCTCGGCATTCAGATCGACAAATGGATGCTACCACCAACTACAAGAAGGCCACCGTGGCTCGTCTAGTGCTGGGACACAAACAATACTGAGACCTAAGTTCAATCGTCCCATTCGCCCGTCATAAAGCCATGCGATTACAACTGTTCTATTCAGTTGAGAGTACTCTCCAACGGCAGACGCTACAATGTTTTGTCATTTGCCGAAATTGGCAACAACAGCAATTTAATCACACTTAATGGAAAATCGAAGGTACCAGAGGCCCAAGGGCCCTCGGGGCAGTTGAAATCCCTCCTTCACCAATGGGAGCGGGTCATTGGTGAAGGAGGGATTTACTCATTCTAAAGCTAAAATATCACTTTTCTATTTATTCTCCTCTTTGTTTTATTCAAAAAGAACCAGCGGCACGTTTGAATGGGATGACCTAATACTTAAGACAGCCATTCAGTACACTCCTAGTCAATGCACAAGCTGCTCACTGGCAGCTCTACGTTAGCTAGCGCGTGGTTGCCCCATCTATTAATACAATTCGATCAGACCAGCGCAGTTTGAGTAGCTGGGTGAATGTTTGAATTCTGCACCCATTAAGAAGTGCGCCTGGCGAGGCCACCAGCTAAAGTGAAGGAGGATAGCCCGGCATCAGCCGGGCGATCCGGCAGGTCCATTAGAGGAAGAAATATGATGGAATGGGCTGTATTTCAAAACGGAATTGAGCCACGTGCTAGTTTGTCAGCACAGAAATACCGTCAGTATCAGTAGTATAGTTGGACGTGCAGTAGTGCGCGTCAGCCAAACTAGTGCCATCCCTCCAGATGCATTTGAGAGTGGTGAAAGTTGAATGAATCTATTCTGTTGGTGGGGGGGGGGGGAATTTCACCACACCTTTGTCGAGCGAGTAGTCGCTAGGAGGCATAAAGATCCTGGTGGTTCTTCACGTATTCTGGCACCCAAGCTTATACAAGGAATTATCTTCGATGCAGCAGAATTGCGATAAAACTGCCTCCGCTTCATCCGCTACAAAGGTGGGAGGCTCCGATCATCATCGTCGACCAAATGATCCGCCACAGCCCAAGAAATTCGAAAAAATGTTCTCGATCAGAACTTCGTCTTACGGGTAAGTGATGGTCCTGATCAGTTTCTGACAATTCTTTCTTGGGCTAACGCACTTTGGCTGCAAAGTAGCACTTAACATACCTTGTATGAGTGTACATAATGGATTCAGTGGGAGATTGATGGGGATCTAAATCGGAGACAAATGGAGCCACAGTTGAAATTAATGCCATATTTATAATCGTACCATTTATTTACGCATAAAAGTCAACTCTGAGTAACAACTTTGTAATGGTATGAGAAAATTGCAATAGTAGAATAACACCGCTCACAAGGACCCTCCACTCAGCATCTGGTCAAAGTTACAAGTGATTTGGATCCCATATAGGCTGAAAACCCATCGGTTCCCATACTCCTTATTTTTCAACTCCTTTTCTGGGACGGTAGTAATGTGGCATAAACTGGCAGTTCACAGGTAATCACCAGCTCGCGGTAAGGACGACTGTCCAAAACGCCTATTCCAGAGAATTTATTAAGAAAGGTCGAGGTTGGGTGGTCGTTACCACGACCTGAAGTGAACATTGCTATCCTCCGTTGAACTGCGACGTTATGATGTCGCACTTGAGTTCTCAACCACGAGGGTGGAGACATTACGCAAAACGGAGAGACGCAGATAGTCGCCGTTCTGTGCAGTGAAAAGTCTTCCAGAGGACTTTTCAAAGATGGCCATCTCTGTGGTGCGAGTTGGGTTCTTCAACAGCTTTCAAAGTCCAGAAATGCTTAGATCACAGGCCTAGCTATAGCGGGGAGGACAAAAGTGGGTGGTAGGGTTGATGGCCCGAGGGAATGTAAATCGAGATGTGGGGAGGGCGTGGCCATCCATTGCACAGTTGAAGAGAAACCAGTGAAATATTTTCTAATAAAACGGGTACAAGGGGTGATTAGAAAAAATGCAAATATCATATAAAGATGTGCCATTAGAATATGAAATGATGTAGCCGATTACCCTAATCGACTAGGGGGATGCAGGTGAGAATAAAAAAAATGAAAATTTGACCAACTAATTTGACTGAAAACGTGGCTGTATGCCATGTTCAGTTCACTGCTTGTTACCAAGGAGCGCCGCTAAGCATACTAATGATTGGCGTAGCGACAAGCGACGCTACCACTCGCATCGATTGGCGTAGCGACAAGCGCGCTACCACTCGCATGGTGATGAGGTCGATACCGACCGCTGAGCGAAGTTTTGCAAATAGCCTAGCGAAGCTCGTTGTTTCCAGCGTGGTTGCCTCGCTCATACATCGCTCATTGTTCTGCATAACTGCGAGCAGTTCATCACATTTGATTGCGAGATTTAGACAAATTACTACCGTCCCTGGTATTCCCAGAGCCATTAGGACAAATGAACATCAGTTCGGTAGGTCATGAAGGTGCCCCCTACATTATGCAAAAAAACCGTTTTTGAAAAGCGCGCTACTTCCTGAACGACCTCCCCTGTAAGAGCCAACGAAGGATCAAGGTACCCAGAACTATAGGGGTGGGGGGAACCAAAAAACACTTCGGCCGAGTAACACTTCAGCAAAGTTCACGCAGCCTAGACCGAGGACGTGTATACGAGCATCAGGGCGGGAGGCACCCAAGATGTTACTCGATAAGCAGGAGCTGGCTCTCGTCCACCACCTCAATGTACACCAAAATATGAAGTCATCTCCAATAGCAGGCTGACTGGAGAAGGCCTCTGGAATTTACGTCACCTCCAAACAGCTACGAAACTTCTAGTATGGAATCACCTATGGATAGTTATTTAAAACCAGTCCTCTCGATCTGGAAGACCTCCAACATCGGGCAGCTCCGACAACGTCACTGCGGTCTAGGACATCATCTTCACACAGTCGCCAAGGGGTCGGTTGATGGTAGGGACCGGGCGTACCTAGAATGGAAAGAACGATGTTTTCTTTGTGGAACTGAAGGTGTGCGCTGGTGGTTACACCGTTAGACTCGTAGAGAACATCCTGCCTTTATGTCATCGACGGTGCCTTCTTGGAGACTTCGTACTGCTACAGGTTCGGGTGCCACCATATGGAATCGAAGAGCGTTGGAAAAACACTTGCCTACTAAGGATGGAAGGGCGCTGAATACCTGAAAAATGGAATATCTAAGTGTGTCACCTGACCTAAACCCCCTCAATATCTCGGTTCCAGCGGAGCAGAACAGGGTGGTCTACAGTGGCGGAGAAATCAACGATCTCGCTAAAGTCAATAACCGCATCACGGTCGCGTGGCAGAATCTCTCGATAGCGATCGTCCAGACGGCTGTGACGGAGCATCATGGTAGTATACGCCATGCTGTTGAATACGGTAGCGGAAATTTCCTAGCGAATTTGTTTAAGTGTAACTTATAACGCCTTGAAAGTCAAGGAAGGAAAAAGACTTTTTTGGCCCCCTCTAGTATGATGTACATTACCAACGATTTGAACACTAGAAAACACCAAGTCGCTCGAAGACAAACAGATCACTCACCTCCGAAAACCTTCCTTACAAGATGCGAAGCGAACAGGTCTGCAGCTGTGGACCCGTGCTACCTTTTCCTTTTGAGAGTGCACGGAAGCGGACCTGGAGGGTACCGATGCCCGCAGGTCGTATCCGTCGTGTCCGCACGTCAGCGCTATTCTTAGAGTGCAGCACATGCATCATGCAAGGCACCGAAACGCCGGTCGAAATCCACATGCAAAACTGCATGGAAAACCAATCTAAGCCTTCGAAACTGTGGACAGTGAAGCGCAAATGGTGCCCGATCTATGCTTTAAGCGCACAGCCGAATCATTGTTGTAGGATTGCGTAATGTAGGATTTGAATGTATGTTAGAGATTGTCCCATGTAATATCCCGCGCAATGTACGGAGCATTGTATTATGACTATCCTTGTGTTTTTATGTTGTCAGGTTCTCTCCGGTTCAGTTACTCAATAAAGCTGCTTGTCTACTGGTGACAACTAGAACAACTGGTGATCAGGCAAGCAGCGGATCTCGACGCGGGAGAAGAACGACTCCAGCCCCGGCTCCAAGCCTGGTCGAACTGCTGGTCGAGTCCACCAAGAAGAAGGACCCCAGCCCCGGCTCCAAGCCTGGTCGAACTGCTGGTCGAGTCCACCAAGAAGAGGACTCCAGCCCCGGCTCTAAGCCTGGTCGATCTGCTGGTCGAGTCCAAGAAGAAGTATATCAGGCAGCCCCGGTTTCACCCCTGGTCGAACTGCTGATCGATTCCTGGCCAGCGCACGCGCGCGTCGAGCTGCTGAGTCGGGAGCGAATGTTCTAGCCTCGGGCAGTAGAGCCCTCAAGTTGCTCTGTGCACGTTGCTGCCCATACTCGATCGAGGTCTTGTATGTTAGCCACTGTCCCATCAATAGCGCGCACGGATAATACGCTATCAGCACGGCGATTATTAGTTGGTGCGCGAGTTCGTGTGCTAACACATCGTTGTAGGATTTACGACAGCTGAAGAATGGAACGCAGAGACGACGTTTGATGTGATCCATCCCTCGGAGGCCACAAGCCAAGCGCATGCAACAGCGCAGCACTTGCAACGCAGAGCTGCGTCAGCCGCGCTGGAAGCAATGGTTCACTGTCTTGGCGCGCCCAACGCGCGCAGTCTCAGACAACTCCCGCTCTCAACAGCCGCAGTCGTCACGAAGCTCGCCTTCTCACTCATCGGCTGCTGCCGCCGAGATTCGTCTACGCATCTCTGACAATGACAAAACAATAGCACATTACAGAAGTCGATGGGTTGTCAATCTGATGACAGAGACGATGTCATACAAAAAGAGTAGGAAGACCCAGCTGAAACAGAACGCCGAAGCAAAGGCTCGGTTGACATCGCTCTACATCAGCGCCCGATCAACTTACGACAAGTGCGGTATACCGTAGCACATCATCACACAGAAAAGGCCATCGCCGACGATTGCACAACTGCGAAAGAACACAAAAAATAGTAAGGCAATCCTAAGAAGGACTCTTCAATTCAGGGAAGGGACCACAACACATCGGTCATTACTGCGAGAGCAAAAGCGGAATACGAATACCGGGAACACCCGCCAATGCGAGAAACGCTTGCAGAGGCGACATTACAAACCGGACATGTCAGAATCAGACGACAGCACGATGACCGATCTTCCAACGACGTCACGCCCCGAGCAGATGAATGTGATCTTGTCATGGAATAAGCCGGAATCTGCCCGACAGTCGCCACACTGGAAGACACCCGGAACCATACCCGACGCCTCCAGATGCTCATCCGCAAAGATAACCCGAGGACACATCCACAGAACAACGGCTGAAGGAGCTCCGCCCCGAAATCCCAGACCAATCCATTCTGCACATTCAGCCAAGCACTGCGCCCACTCACAATCGAACGCACGTCCGCTCCACCAGCACTCGTCATCCGCCGTACCC
>MU931545.1:0-14501 GCA_036418165.1 Cooperia oncophora
GCACTATTCTTGAGCTCATGGATGGGTTTTCAGAGGGATCTTGAGAGGTTCTGGATACAGTCTTGTTCGCTGTAGATGAAGGGGCGTGTAAAGGGGGATGGGTATGGCGGAGCGCCAAACCCGCTTCCAATCAATTGTTAAAGCGAGCAAGCGACGAGACTATATCTTATATCTTTCGTATCAGTCATTTTCACTGAAGGCTTTCGCTTTCCCTCTTCAAGAACTGGAAGAGAACGAGTTTGGCGCCGCGCCAAACGTATCTCGCCGGACACACCGCCTTCATCCGTAGTGAGCCAGGTTGTGTGTTACTTATCATGTGTGAAGAGTCAGAATGTGAAAGGACACAGTAATCATGAAACACTCTGTAGGCAAGAGAATCGACGAGACAACGAAGGGTGTGCTTTCAAAAAAAACGAAAACTGGTGTGCTTTGAAGGACGGCGTTCAAGAAGACCAGTTTTCTTTGAAGTCTCCTTTTGCGCAAGTGAAGCAGATGTTATTTACACTTTTTTTAGATATGCACGAGCACTAGGTGCTATGTATCTGCGACTTACATTTACTTCTGTGGAGATTTACAAGTATTTGGAACCGTTGTTCAATGACTACAGAAAACTCCGATATATGAACAAGCTAGGAAGTGAATACTTTCGCCTAACTCATAGTTTTTCTTGCACTGGTAAAAGTGTTCGTGTTGTGCAGGATTCGAGTTGGTTTACATGGATGAGTTCATTGATAATCTTCTGCGGGAAGAACGATATTGTGACATTCAACTTCCTCGCTTACAGGTTTTTATTGAAGATTTTTTTGTAATATGAAGGCACATTTGGCGACTCCGTGCCTTAGGAAGTAGGGTTTACAAATGAAGGTTCCGAGTGGTGACTAGCTGAGCAGTCAAGAGCAACGGGAGAAACCGTGTCCTTGATTTAACCTTTCTCCATTGTGGTTGATTTTGAGTAGGAAGCTACGAAAGCGACGAAAGCTGAATAGACCAAAAAACGGATAAGCGAGGGTACAAAGACTCATTCAAGGCGCAATTAAAGACACAAATGTCGAGCATTTCATTATGCAGTAGTTGCGCGTATTGGTGTTCTCTGGGTTGGGAGGCGTGGTCAGGCGTACGTCACTACCACCTAGCATGCTTACTACGCACTAGGGAACAGCGAAAATGGCATGTGGTGCGGCTGCGGACCTGCCCAGCATAAACGTAGAAGGGATTCTGTCCATGAAGTAGTTGCGGAATGTGTCTTCAAGTGGTAGCCTTTTTCATGCCATTTTTTATGCTCCATAGATAAGCGTTCCCGTTCTAGAAGCGGCAAGCACTAGAAGAAGCTGGTGAACTAGAGCCGTACAGAAGTATCCTCGATGAAGACTTAGACGCTTTGAGCGCATCTGACAGTGAGGATGAAAGAGAAAGGAAAGCGAAGAAGAAGGTTAGTCTCCTCAACAGTTATAACTTCTTTACTTTGTCAAATTCACCTTCTATACCATTTCAGGAGAAACCACGTTTGATATCGAGAAGACGAAGCCGCAGTAGAGATCGTTCACGAGAGCGCGAGAGAATTAGAGAAAAGCCGAAGGAACGTGAACGCGAACGCGAGCGCGAGGTAGAGAAAAGGAGAGAACGGTCCAGGGAACGTGATAGGGATCGTGACAGAGATAGAGATCGTCATGAAAGAGATCGTCATGATAAAGACCGAGACCGCCGTAGGGAGAGGTCACGAGATCGTGATCGTGACCGTGACAGAGATCGGGACAGAAGAGGTGAGCTTTACCTTCAGTTCAGTCGATCCTACTTTGACTTCAGTTCGTCTTCTAGTGGTAGATTCTGAGTTTAGAATGATGTTGTTGTGAGTGCAGCTGATTTACGGTCGCGATACCTGCAAATGACAGGGCGTGTGATGGATGCGAGCAGCAGGGGCAGATTTTCCACCAGTTGCAGTTGGGCCAGGATCGCACCACTGGTGGAAAAAGGCCGCCCTAGCTGCGTTCTGATCCGAACCGCCACACACGCCCTATCGTTTGCAGGAATTTTTACTTCAGAAAAGGCGAACAGCTCCAAGTATCCTTTGAGTCATTTGGCTTTGAGATTTTACCGTACTCAAGCCATTTCTTATTTGCCTTGGTAAACTTTGATGACTGATAAAAATTCAGATCGTGATCGTCCACGTCGTGATGAACGAGATCGCGATGATAGAGATCACCATAGAAGCAGGAAAGGTGGCAGGGACGATGATGAACGAGAAATCGAAGAAGCAAATGCCCTTAGGGCGAAGCTTGGGCTCAATCCACTTGAACGATAAGTTGCTGTGGATCATGTGTGAAGTACTTCATTTTTGGTCTCAGATTACTTCTCTATGTATTTAGCGGCCCTGAAAAGTTTGAAAGTTAGATTTTTCTGTAGTAATGGCAATGTTCCGAGATAGCGGGTTTTTGCAGGTGTTGTCCTTCGTGAGTTGCCCCTCTTTGTAATGCGAAGATTTAGAAGTAGGTATTGGTCATGGTGGCCATAATGATCGTGTCGAAGACAAGACAGAGGCTTTTCACGATAGCCAGGCACACGCGGAAGGGTTTAAGTGTGTAACTGTTATACTTATTGTAATGTTATTCCAAGTAACTCATCACTGGTGAAGCAAAGAGATTGCGAACACTCTCAGCAGAGGCCTCTCTTTTTTTTACAATCGATTTTATGCAAGATGAATGTGCGCAGGTAAAACCCACAGCTAGCCCTGGATGACGAAGATAAGGCACGGATAAAGTGTAGTGCACGTCGTCCAGAAACTCGCAAATCCGTTGACGCCCTTTCCGCGAATTTCTGTTTGCTCGTGAACCCCTCAATGTTACGACTTATACACAGGAGAGATTTCGAATCTCTAGTACGGTATGATCATCGTGGAATGCACCCTTTGATTACGTCGAGGAACGAATGGCGGACGAGACAGTGGGAACAGAGCCATCGAAAATATTTGAAATTGCCTGGAGTGTGTACGGAAAGTAATTAGAGGTGAAATTCTTGATACTACTCTTGTGCCGCGAAGGCGGCATTTTGTAAACTTCTATCGACATTCTGGGCATTTTCGCGAAGGCCTTCAAACTCCTACGCAGTCACAAGTGGTGCGAGCCTCTTCCTTTGTAGGATCTGTACAACCTTAGTATCTGGAATGAGTAAAATAAGCTAAGACAGGACGGTGCAAAAAAATAGTTGTCAGTCTCGGGGGAGGAGTGAACCGCTCTTTAAGAAAAGCGGAAACCAGTTCGAGCCCTGATTAAACTCTTGAACAGATGCACTTCGAAAAGGGCTTTCTGTGGCAGAAAGCTACCTCTCCCGTACGGAGGTTTGATAGATTTCATGTCCTAGCTGCAAAGGGGAAACAGCAGAAGCCTGCCGAGGTGCGGTCGAACCATTTCAAACACGATAGTTCATAATTCCGATGGGCGGTTAGCCCTCCCAGAATTTGCACCCAAGGTCCTTCAGATGTCCAATCCCCCAAGGTAAGGTGCCTTCAATTTTTGCCGACCAAGAGTGTTACCCTTGCCCGCCGAAAGGGACCACACTGTACCACCTAGGGTGACAAAATTCCTCAGCAGTGCGCTCGTTCTTTCTTTCGCACCAAGGAAATGTTAGGACGTCCGTAGCTTTAGAGAAGTTTACAAAACTTTGCGCAATTGACAGTAATTCACAGGATGCTTCCTTGCACTCCGCAGCTCACCTCCTACCCCCGCACCCTACCCCCCCCCCCAAACTAGCGGACTGGTGAATCGGAAATTGTTTACAAATTTTCTTACCGTCCTTAAGTAATTGTCCCATTTTGTGGCTTTGATGGTACTCCTCATTGTTTGTTCAGAAGAGTTGTTTTCGCAAGAATGTGTTGGCTTGAATCGGATATTTGCCGAAACGCTCTGTGCTATTTAATACTTTCATTCGTTATCATGTAATGGAATAAATATCGTGTAACATACTTTTGTCACTAATGATGCGAAATGCTTCCCGACAGAATTAGGTTCTTCGACCCGGCGCTATTCCCGTCATGGTGGGCGTGACGTGAAACGGAAATCGTGCACTGTTCGACATTTGCGTGGCTTGCTTCACCTCTTTTCTGATTCATAACCATTCCACTCATTGCGCTCAACACGGCTCTCATTCACTGCACTATAACTAATCATGGATTCGTTGAGCTCACGGTTGGATACTCCTTTCAACAGCGCTGGGATACGGAAATCCGCTTCCGGAGACCCACGTTGTGCCAGTTGTACGATGCGTGCCTCATTCGGTAATACTGAGGCTGAATACTCACGTATGGTGTCCAAATCCAGTGCTAAACTTCTCGATTCACTCTGGGAAAAGGTGATGATTCTCCGTTCATGACTTTTTTGATATTATTTATTAGAACGCAGTCAGCTGTCAGGTGATTGACGACGTTGGCCTCTTGGCTTCCGATAATAATGGCAGTGGCGGGCCCATAATTGCGTGTTTGCATGTGTCTTTTGGAGTACTCGTGTTTTCTTGCCTGGGAGTTTTTTTTTAATACCGGCGCGTAACCATGAGAGCTGCTTTTCTGCCAAAAAAAAATCATACGAAGGTTTTATGACTTGGTCCTAGGCGCCAACGACAAGTCAGGACGACCAATCCTCAAGACGTGTAGAATTGCTGACGATCGCGGCAGGACAGAATTCTTCGCCTCTGAGCAGGCCGCTTGCGCGCTGCCTTTGTCCGAAGGGTAGGTTGAAAAAACTTTATTTTAGCGCCCTGTTCAAAGGATGCCATCAGTAGCGACGCGGGATTTCCACCGCTCCCGCCCACAAAATCGTCCGACAGCATGCTGATGCTTGTATAGGCGTTCATTTGCGAAGTCTAACGAGTAGAAACGAATAGTGAGAGATTAGATATGAAGCGATTTGCCGGCTGCGCTCTGCATCGATATCATGAATATACATTTTCAGTCCTCTATCATCTGCTGGTACCGGTGGGGTCGTGGCAGTGACGGCGGTGCATGTTGGTGCCGTTTTGGCAGAGTGACGATTCTCGCCCAGTTTTTGAAGCCGTAATGAATTGCATTCGTGTTGATAAATATCCTTTTCGTATTATTGCGTTTCGTCCAACTTCTTTGTCGCATTACGCGTCCTGATGGTGTTGCATACGAAAGCGTAGAACGGCTTTCCATACAGATACGTGCAGCCCGAGACTAGTGCGCAGTCCATTGGCTGGACCGCCCCATCCGGTCCGCAATGATTGAGAAAAACCTGTTACATTACAGCACGTACCTCTAGCCGTAGCGTTTCAATTGGCAACGATGCCAGCTGGGAAACTCGTCCTGCAACTGCTTTCCCGAGTCGGCCTCGAACAAAGCGCGTCTTTTTCCAAGGTTTGACGCGTTTTAACTTCGCTTTTACGCTTCGCTGGCTCCACTACTATAGCACCATCCCACTTAGCCACCATATTAGACGACGCACCAAATTGTCCATGCCTGTATGCTTTTTCAAGTTAAGCGCTCAGAAAATTATAGGTGTGTCTGCCAATATCACATTACTCCCGCCGAACCATATTTCTCTGGCGTTTAAATAATCTACCGCGACCAAAACTGAGCCAGGCGTATATTTTCTCTCTTGTTGATTGTCCTGACTGTGAACGCTCATAAAGAACATAATCGCGCATGACGTTGGCGTTTTGACGATGGCCGTAAGTCCAAAGTCGTTGAGCTGAGCGCTCCGCTTCTAAGTGGTGCAGCCAGATAACGATGATTTCCTAACAGGCCACTTTCCGCAGCCGGTGGACTGTTATTAAGCGTTGTAGATTTTTTAGTTGCGGTCTCTCTAGAAAGCTTCGGAGTGTTGCGCGTGTGCGGTATAATTGTCTAGTCAACACCTTCCAGCTTAAAGATCATTTTTCGTGGTGGGCCTACGATAATAACGCTATACAGTGGTGCCTTCGTATGCGGCGGAGCGCGGTCGCTACTTCTGTTTCTTCGCGCCGCCAACCCTTATTGCCTCGATCTCATTTCTACCATGTTTAATAAGCTCGGTCGGCAAGCTCACTACTAGCTGGACTGCACGAGCGAGCCGCGTCCCTGCTCGCGCTCCAAAACTCAGCCTCCTGACACATGTCCTCAGCCAGCGGACAACTCAGTGCACAATGCGAAGATTTGACAGCCGCGTATAGTGCTCTTCTGCTCAACATCTACTTCTCTCATAACTTTTTTTGCGCAGCCACCGCAAAATTGTTTTCGCTCATTCTCTTAAGCCTCGGCACTTCCTTGGACTAGCCTCGCGCGAGAACTGTCTCGCGCTCCAGACCCTCATGGTATAACTGGAAGCAATGATTCCCGTGCGGTAGTTACTCTTTCTATTCCGTACTACTCATTTGTTCACTACCCTTTTATTTTTGCAATATAGACAAGATCCCCGTCCCGGACTGTCAGTACTCCTCCTCCAAACGTTTTCTTCAACCACTCTGCTTCGCGTTAGAGCTTGTTCACCAAAATGAAGACGGGTCTATAGGACTAGTATCGTCCTTCTCAGCGGTCTTCTAATGGCCAGCTTAATGCTTACTGGTGTGAAGCTGGAAAAGCAAGCCAGGCCTCTGATGTGGAGTAGGGTGTGGTGGCCGCCGTGGTAGAGATGGTGAGGGCGTCCTACAACACTTCATCTACCGGGTACCACCTACACGACTTATCTTAACATTATGAGACTGGTTGCTTCCGCTCTCTTAAGGCAAAGCCCCGCGACCACAGCATTGTGGTTGGTCTAACCGGCGTGAACCACATAGGAACGAAAAAGGGCTAGGTATGTGGATTAGGCGGGAGAAAAACAGCCGAAAAGCGAAGCCGACAAGTGCCTAACACCTAGGATCTCCATATCCGCACTCGAACCTTGTGCATGCATGCAATGAAGAAAACGCATGTTTGTACGAATTTCCACTCGTCGTTATCATAAAGATATCAGCTCTTTTATCGTATCACCTCACTCTCACCATTTGGAATGGAGAGAGATAGCCATAGTGGGAGCTATTAGCTAGTAGCTAGCAGCCGGTGGGGGTCGGCATGGGCCTAAGGGGCGCCCATGGGCCTAATTGGTTAGCTTAAAGCGGAATTCTTGCCGATTTTCACTTTCTAAAGGTAGCGCAGCCTCCGCAATCTCCTTCCGGATCGTCTGACACATTTGAAAGGTCATAGCCTTATTTTATCGCGGAAAGTGCCTTTAATTTCTCAAACTTCGAAGGATGCTTAGTGAAACTTACTGCCGACAAATCTGCTACTTCCCGATGGCTCTGCACAAAGATAAGCTGCGATCCTCCCGCGCTGCGCTCCGCGGCATCCTGCGAGATCTGAAGCGACTCGTCAATGAGAGTGACGTCCGCTAAACCCGCGTCCAAAATGACACTACCGTACCGCACTTTTGAGAAAGGGGAAGCCGAACCTTATGTACAGCTAGACGGCTCTTCTTCAGCACCGGTATAGCCCGAACATTGCTTCCGACCGTTGAGTGCTTTTCAAAATTTCTCGTTACGTTTCCGAAATATTTTCACTCACTTCACTCCCCGAGCTTCGCTGTCAAAATTCACCTGGATGTCCTACCTGTAAGCGTCGCCTCCGCTCAGCCCACATTATAATGTGAGATGTGGAGATAAAAGATTCCAAAAACTGGCAAAGGAATTCTCGACAGCGATGTTGCATACTTTTGATTCTATTCGTTCTTCTATAAAAAAGAAGCTCAGTTTTAATAAAAAAATATATCGGAACTTTGCCGCCAACTTAATACGTGCCCTTAATGGGCTCGATACTTTCTGTTGTTGCGAAAACCAAGCGCGGTTGCTAACTCTATCGGCTGTCGGCCAACTCTACTATTACCTAAAAAAACTTAAATTGGAAGCATAGAATCACCAATTCGAACGGTTCCACAGCTATTGTACGGATTGTATTCACATTATTTTCGAATAAATTGGTAGGAGTCGCACGTGGTTTGGGATTAGTTTCTTAATCTATCATCCTTACAAATTAAAGAGTACATAGGTATAGTGTTGGAAGGAAGTCTTGCTCACTATTGTGAGCTTTTATTTTATTTTTTAACTCAATATTTGCAAGTGGGAACTTATGTACGGTAAATTACAATATACAGTGGGAATTAGTCAACAATATACTCGTCATAGTTAGCCACTACAGTGCTCCACCCAATGGACAGGTAAGCATTCCCCTCCTCCCAGAACTGAGAAGGCTGCGAGTAGAGTAAGTCAGCGCCCTCTCGACTGATGTCATCAAAATTGCTGAAAGTTTTCTTAGCTAAGAAAGCCTTAAGGAGGCGGAGCAGGTAGCAGTCGTAGGGGACTACGTCAGGAGAATACGATGAGCGGGGACTGGTCTTCCAGCCTTGCTCCTCAATTATTTGGTAGGTCTTCATAGCAGGTATGGGGTCTCGTGTACTACGAACGAGGTGACCCGAAGCTAGTCTCGGTCATTTTTCTCCAACAATTTTCACCGGTTTCAAAAGCTGAGCGACACATCATAAATCATAAAACAAATGGTGGCGGTGACCGTCTGTTCTTATGGGGCAGCTCGTTCTGCAGCACCTCCTCGCGTCCCAGGAGCAGCACAGGAGAACCTTTTCGGAATACATGCCCGGTTTGGACTGCTAGAATGGATCTTCTCCTTGAGAGAGACAAACGGTACTGTGTGGGTTGAAATCATAGAGGACCCATCTCTCATCCCCACTAAGCAGTCTCCCGGAAACTCCTTCTGACGAGGGCAGAGAAGGGGAGACTGACCAAGGGGTACCCGGGTGCACAGCGTGCCATCGGTCAAGGTATGAATGATCCATCAAGCCAGTACTTCTTGGTAGTCAAAGGCTTACAGGCGGTGGACGACTGTCAGTTAGGTACATCCGAGTCTTGTCGCAAGACTGCGGGTGGTAGCCTCTGGATCCCCCTTGTCTGCTTCGAGAATGGTGGAGTCTTATACTTCTTGGGGCCGTCCCAACCAAGGTTTGTCTTCGAGGATCGAGTCTCTTTTCGCGAAGCGAGCGAACTAAAAGTGAACGATCCTGACGGTAGTGGTGTCCTCCCTCAATGCACTGTTGATGTTACGGACAGCTGCCGCTGGCTCCAGTGCCGCGGGGCCACTGATAGAAGATGATGACCCGAAGATAGTGACATCGTAATTAAACCCAGGGAAGAGCAGGCGCCCTCACACGCCTCTTGCAGGAAAGCTCCCAGAGTGTCCTACAAGCATAGCATGTTACGTCATGTACGAGCATCGAGAATCAAAAACTGTAAGCTTTTCAAAAAACACTGACAGGACTTTCCTTCCAACCTATATTAATTACCAACGAGTTGGAGGTGGTGTTGTGAGAAGCTGCGGCTTTTAACGCACACGATACGACAGTCAAATCCACCCTCATCAAACAAACCTTCCATGCAGCCTGGCTCCTTGGTTGCTATCAAACTTCCTTAAACGGCGAAGGAGGAGTGCAAACACTGGCATGTGCATCGGATGGCCCTCTGAAGTTATTGCATTGGCCAGGCCACATTCAAAGTGTCTGTGCGATACTAATGCTGGTCACGGGAAGATAATTGCTTGCATTCATCAAGCATTTTGAAGGTTATCTGGGTATATGTTGTCCCGTTAACCGGATTGAAAGTGCAAAGGTATCCTCGATGTAGGTGTCCTCTTGTCGCGGGATACGCCGCGCATTCGCCGTTCGCACTCTGGCCATTCGAGTCTTACAGCTTTTATTGAGGTTGGTCTACATAATTACTTGTATGGCCTAGCCGTTGTATAATTCAGTGCTTTTATCCTCCCAGACAAGCTAGGTATCGAATAACCGACCTTTTAGTGGCGAAAGGCTTGCTTAGCACGGGCGACTGTGTCTCGGATTTGTACCTTCTACCAGGCGCCACTTGTCACTACACTTCCTCCCCTCCCCCTCCTTCCCACCATGAAAACTGGAATTTACATTAAGCTGTATGCTATTTTGTATAGGTCATTCAGGGTTAACCGTCAAGCACCTCAGAAACAGTCAGTATCGTGTGTTCGCTGCGGACGGTTTGGGCCATTAAGTGCTGCTACTTTGCGGGCGTTGCCTGCTCCACTCGTTCTACACCAGTTGTTGTGGCGGACATACTGTATCATATTCTTCGTATTACTCGTTTTCTACCACTTTTTGTCGCATGCGCGTTTCAACAAGAAGGCAGAGAACGGCTTTGATAGGGTGACACACTCATACTGGCTGACACGCCCAACCGTCCGCAGCGAACTATAGTGTACTTAAAATATTGCATAATAAATTTTTGTTATAGAAGCTCATACCAGAAGATGGCTGGCCCGATCACGCTCTGGAATTGTTTCTTTCTTGGCTTGCCTGTCATGACACCAACAATCGAGTGGACGTGGTAATTGACCATCTTTTATTGAGGGGCCATTTTGGTTTTTTCAAGCTTTTTTATGATTTATGCATCATATCACGTAGTCGTAGGTAAGAGCATAAATCACAGCGCGCGGTCATCTACTCCTCAAATGACGGTATGATAAAAAAATGCAGTGCAACACAGAGTCCACACAAAAACTAGCTCTACTCTCGGGCATTCCGTGGGAATCCTTAGCGAACGGTTGGCATTTACTCGCTAGGGAGGCGCTCGTATGTGCCTGTGAGAACAATGTCTTTAATGGTTGACTTTTCTTGGTTTTTCTCGCAGTAACTATCTATCTGACACTGCCCCCTTCCCGCAGTTTCCGGAAAAGTGTAGAAAAGCAGGAATTCCTGAAGAGTTTTCAAGGAAAAAAAGTTCGGAGAACAGGTTGCTCGTGTGGGGGAACTACGGAAGATGGTGGCTAGGAGGAGCAGAGGAAGGGGGGTCGCCTCTGCCAGAGGTACCAAAGGAGGACATTGGGGGTCGTACTTTGCGGAAATTTTCCTCAACGGCGCTACGTGCCCTGTCTACTGTAGTTGAAGGTGGAGGCGTACACTCGGCAGGTGCGTCTTGTCGCCAAGATGGTGATCCTACCATTCCTTAGCCTTAGCTTCAGAAGAGCTGGACGACCAGAGTTCTCGATGCTTCATCTCAGGCCACAGAGCAGCGCCCTTACCATTAGACATTCATTGCGTGGCCCCTATCAGCTAAAGTAGCACCCAAAAGTCAGCCCATGATTATTGGGAGAGTCGGTGAGATTTTTAAGTTTCAACTGAGCATTCATCTGCAGCGGCTGATGAAACCCTCGGTTTCCTGGACATGGATCAATCTTTGCTCCACCCTGCCTTTACACGTGATATGAAGGTCATATCATGTGTATCGGAAAGCTCAAGGATGGCCTCAAAGGACTGGTACTAACGTAGTTCAGAGGCGCTACGTTTAAGTGCGACCACTTCCCTTGCGCTCAGCTGATACTAGGTGTTGAGACGAGTTACGGTCTTTCCGCTGCGGATGATGAGGCGTGCCAGTGAGGCTGGATTTGTCGCGCCCCCACCCCATTAGTGAAGCGCACAAGCGGCAACAACTGGTGGAACATGGCTGGTACGAGTGATATGATGCGGTCTTGTCTCTTGCCAAGAGGAAAAAACGAAACAGACTGACATCGCGCCAAACCCGTCACCCGACACGCTCATCATCAGCAACGTAGGGACAGGTACGCGCAACCAGCCCTTCTCCATGCGAGCGCCTTCATGTTCTATGTTAACGCCTTCATGTTTTCACACTTGTCTCCATGTTCTCGACTGAGCTTTCGTTTTTCTAAGCTTATGGTCTCAGACAGGACTATCTGAGGTGATAATAGTTGAAACCCGTATTGCAGGCTACTGTGGGTGCGGGTGAGCGAGAAGGACGAGTCGCTTGTCCTTTGGTGCGGAGACTTCATTGTAGGTATGCCCTTCCGTGTTTACTTCCGTTTCTTTTTTTTGTCGAAAGTGTCGGGGATATGACATGAGCACTTTGCTCTTTTCTATTCTTCCTGTTTCCTATTTGTTGCATGCCTAGTCACGTTCTTTTCTGCCCTTTTGCCAAAGTGCCTTCAGAATTTCGCAGGTAAATTTCCTCGTGGTGCGGTCGGAAGGTCCACACTGCGGCTACGTTCATCAACTAGCTAGAATTACTTTCCAGCTAATTGACCCATCCTACTGTGACACTCCCACGACCCCACGACCAGTTAAGTGCCAGTGTGGAATCCGCACAGGTGACGTCATTTGCAACAACCTTTTGGGGTGTGGTCCCAATGGATCTTTTGGGGTGGATCTTCCGACCAACAGTCGGATCTCCCGATTATGGACCTCCCAACCAACATTCTACTACATCTAACTAGTTCTAATTTCAGCCTAACTCATGGAATCGGACGCAGTGGTAATATCACTGACATCCAACCCAAAGCACTCGGCTCATCCATGCTTGCTTGTCTTGCAAACGAACTGGCACTGCACGCGATACAACAGATTGGTGAGGAATATTATCCTGAATAAATCGAATTTACAGGGGTTTCATGCTGAAGAGATATCTTGACGCTGATCTCGAATCTGCCTTTGAAATTTGCAAAGCGATTCTCTGAACGGAGTTATGGAGCCGCGTTTACCACGCAACAGGTCATGGGATCGGATCCCTGCTGAGCTTAACTTTTTTGCTTCCAGCGCAAACGTGGCAAAAAGTGGTTGGCGTCGCTTCTACATTAGCGCTCTCCTTGACTTGCCTGAAAAACAGTTTGCGTTCGCTTACTGGCGCGCTTAGTGCATCATGATCTAGGAGAATTTTAGGATGTACAGGTGCCCTTGGCGCGCAGTGCAGACGTTTTCGCGCTGAGCGAGTGCCATATTCGTATTTATGGGGGCGAACTACGCCTAGGTAGAGGTTTCTAGCCAAATCTGCCATTTTGACCTGACTTCGAAAAGTGAAGCATCCATGGGTTAGTTCAGTTGATGTTCACACCTATTCAGCTGCAGATACATTCTCCTGCACAAAGCCTCGTCTTGCCACTTCTTACGCATTCATGTTGTTACTGCTCCAGTTTTCCTGGTATCTAAAAGCAAATTCCGTCCAAAGACAAGCAATCGACAAGAGACTGGCCCTGGAACTATTGGTGACCATCATTCGATCAACTGCTACCGCACTTTTCAAAGTTAGGTCAAAACCTCACTTCTGGCTAGAAACTTGTCCCAAGGGTAGTTTTGCTCCCTGAACACGAATATGGCACCCATTTGGCGTTTGAGTGTTTTCTAGACTTAAAAGAGACATTCCCCACAAAATGCAAAAGAAGTTCCCTTCCAGAAATTCGAACCCTTCATGGCATGCCCGCGAAGCAAGACCATTACCACTACACCATGCCACCATTGAAGTTAAGGGTTCTTCTATTCATGCGAATGGCTGGCAACCGCGCTCGACTCCGTTTTCCTTCATTTTAATTCTAACAAGCCATCATAATTCCTTTCAGAGAATCGCTTCTGCAAATTTCAAAGGCAGATTCGAGATCAGCGTCCAAAACCACGTCTAGTGAGCTACATCTCATTACAAATGGCCACTTCGACCTGACGACCTTCCCTAGTTAGGTCACACGAAACTTCTTCTGCTGCAGTTTGTATACGATGTTTGTATAGGATGTATCCACAGAATTTTAATAAGTTATGAAGGCGGCGACGGTGTTGCCGGATCGATCTAACAGGGGAATGGTTTCAACTTCCCAAGGATCTTTGAATTGAGACCTAGCTACATTGATAGAAAGAGGGATACAGCAACGAGGAAGGGACGATCATGATTTTCCTGAACCCAACCGGCCATCTTGGAGCATGTCCTGAGCTTCCACGGAGGCTTCCTCACCAGGGAGAATTTCCAAATTTTTCTTTTGAAATTTTCAAGCTAACTCGATCCAAAAAGGTCGTGGAGAGAAAAGACGAGAAGAAAACTAGAAGGAGAGGGATTTTGGAGAGTTTAGTGTTAAATTTTTTCATGAGTTCTGTCTTGGAAGAGGTGGGGCATTATTTCCCAGTCGCGACATCGCAGCATTGACTTGGAAGGTTGAAGACGACTTGTACTGATGTGCCGCGACTGGAAAGTAACGCGCCACAGCGGCCTACACGCATATTAGCCTCTTTGAACTTGCTGTGCATTGACATCTTTCTAAAACCTAGGTGTTACTTCCTGCAAAGCCGCCCTCGTCGTTCCTATATGTACTGGAATGGCCCTATCGTTGTGCATGGGATCGTGGAGGCGACTGAGACCCGAAGCGAAATACGTTCTATGGCTGCGAGTCGACCAGAAATCCTGCTTCAAGTCGATTTTCCACGCAGGTATCTATATTCGCTGTGTTGTACGGGGTAGCCTGGATACTGAGAAATTACTATATCCTATTTCTAAACTTAAAAAGATTCCGTGATCATTTGAGAGGTGGAGCCGTTCCTTCTACAATAGTCCTGTTTCGAAAGGTCGTCCCTCCGCAGCTTGACACTGAGTGGCGGAATCGCTGCAGGGTCACCAGCCGGGGAGAGACGCCACCCTTTGAAGGTACCTCACCCATCTGAAGACGAGGTGTGCCAGCTATGGTCCTG
>MU931546.1:0-20859 GCA_036418165.1 Cooperia oncophora
TGTGACTCGGTCGAAATGTCTTTTTTTGCCCCCCCCCTGTATAACGATCTCAATGATTCCAACAGAACTCATTCCTCACTGCTTATTAGTAACGACATCATGTACGACCGCTAAGCTAGCTCTATTCCAAATGCATGGGGTTTGTTTACAGAGATGTTATGAACAGCAGCAATTGACTTAATCACTCTTACCACAATTATCTTCTCAACAACTTAGTGAGGGCCATTTGAAAGGGTTCCACTGCTAAATGCGGGACTGCATTCCAAAGTGAGAAGCTTTAAGAAAAGCTGCTGAAAAAAGAAGCGCTGCTTTTCAGTTCTTGGCTGATGCAGAAGATTTTTTTGACCAGTGTTCAACTCAGCACGCAGCAAATCCGCATGGCCCGGCGAAGACAGGATTGCCACAGAAGGAGGAGCGCTCGGCGACAGCTATGCCATCCGACTGCTATCTTATAGATGTAGTAATGAGAAGATCGTCACATAGCACAGAATGTAACCTTACTTCGTGTTGAAGAGATCTTTTTTCTTCTTTGGAGGCCTGAAGCGGTTCGCTTTTGAGCTGTGAAGGCATAGAGCTTTAGCTTAAAAATTTACGGGGCGTCTTCTTCCTCATCGATGTACTCTTCTGTCGTAGTAGTGAATGTGGTGGTCATCATGGATGACTCGTGTTCTTTCGTTGTTGTTGTCGTTGTTGTTGTTGTTGTTGTTGTTGTTGTTGTTGTTGTTGTTGTGCTGCTATGCTCACCGTATCCTAACACGTGTATTTTGCGAAGCAGATACCAGAGCGAACAACACTTTATGATTATGTGGTATTTATCATAATATCAGTTCAAACCTACGTAAGATATGTAAATTAGCCATACAACCAGTATACTTTCTGAGAGGGATAATCTCATACGACGAGTCCGAAGGTCACTTGGAGTAAAAATGATGGAAGGAGTGAGATCTCACCATTGATAAGTGCATAACTTTCAGGGAGCATATCAAAACCAATTCGGTCATTTTCTATCGATAGACGTGAGCGGTGCTATGCAAATATATATTTTTTGCTTCATGAATTCGCATGTGAAGGAACAAGAAGAGAAATCGTCGACGACGCACATAATAACGCCATACTTTGACCTGGTTATAGTGTGACGATACGACACTAAAGACACTCTCCGCGATCAAGTGGTCCTCAAAATGAATCCGTGCCTTTTGAACTGTTATACGCGTTCACAAGAACATACCACTTTCGTCCCTCAAAACGGCGCGATAAAGAAGTTAGAGACATTTGCGCGTGGCAACAGTGGCGACATCATACTGTAGCTGGACGAGACAACGGCTCGCGAGCAGCTTCTATCCCTACAACACCCGCGCGGCACGTGTCGCGCGCGGCGCTTCTGGCACTTTGCCATCTTCAGTGATCAGAGCTTTCCGTAGCGACTTAACACGTTGACGACAATCGCGTTTTGCGGGAAAGCGCCGCGTGGGACAATGGCGTGTTTTCGCATGCGTCCGCTTGAGCCACCGGTGGCTCATATTGTCCCTCGTGGACCACTTTTTTGCCGCTATGTCAAATTTCGCAAAATGATTAGTCAGTCGTGCAGGGACTGCTATTTCAACCATCCTTGACCCTATTGGATGCCATCTCATGCCCCGCCCTCTGCGATCACGCCCACTTTTTAGCGCAATCGTGATTTCCAAAATCTGTGCTATACCTTTGGTTTCTATGGTCTTTTTTTCGGAGTTTTCTATTTTTCACACATTAAAATGACTCATAGAGGTGTTTAAGTTTGTATCCAGTTTAGTACCGAAAAGACTGCTAGCGCCAAAGTGGTACCCGCTGGCGCCAGGTGGCGCCAACACCGAAAGGCAACAATATATTCGTGACAAGGATGTCAAATAACCTAGGTATAGAGGTTTCTATCGAATTCGGTGCTAAAAAGACTGCTAGCGCCGAAATGGCGCCTACTGGCGCCATATGGCGCCAACGACAAATAAGATCTGGCGCCATATGGCGCCAACGACAAATAAGATCTCACGTTCATGATCAAAGCCCGCGCAGTCCCTGCAGCCAAGGTTTCGTCCAAAAAGAACTATTTTGGAGGTTTCTGCCGCAGCAGTAGCTAGTTAAAAATTTCAATTTTTAATTCGAAATATCTCATGGAGGCAGCAACAATTTTCTTGCTCACCCCTATTGGACATTCACCTTTCACAGGTTTGTTCGAAAGAAAAAGATCGATTGAGACTGCCGGCAATAACCCGAAAGGTGGTGGAGAATGTTTTGAGCCACCGGTGGCTCATATTGTCCCTCGTGGACCACTTTTTTGCCGCTATGTCAAATTTCGCAAAATGATTAGTCAATCGTGCAGGGACTGCTATTTCAACCATCCTTGACCCTATTGGATGCCATCTCATGCCCCGCCCTCTGCGATCACGCCCACTTTTTAGCGCAATCGTGATTTCCAAAATCTGTGCTATACCTTTGGTTTATGGTCTTTTTTTTCGGAATTTTCTATTTTTCACACATTAAAATGACTCATAGAGGTGTTCAAGTTTGTATCCAGTTTAGTACCAAAAGACTGCTAGCGCCAAAGTGGTACCCGCTGGCGCCAGGTGGCGCCAACACCGAAAGGCAACAATATGTTTCGTGACACGGATGTCAAATACCTGGGTATAGAGGTTTCTATCGAATTCGGTGCTAAAGGACTGCTAGCGCCGAAATGGCGCCTACTGGCGCCATATGGCGCCAACGACAAATAAGATCTGGCGCCATATGGCGCCAACGACAAATAAGATCTCACGTTCATGATCAAAGCCCCGCGCAGTCCCTGCCAAGGTTTCTTCCAAAAAGAACTATTTTGGAGGTTTCTGCCGCAGCAGTAGCTAGTTGAAAAATTTCAATTTTTAATTCAAAATATCTCATGGAGGCAGCAACATTTTTCTTGCTCATCCCTGTTGGACATTCACCTTTCACAGGTTTGTTGAAAGAAAAAGATAGATTGAGACTGCCGGCAATAACCCGTAAGGTAGTGGAGAATATTTTGAGCCACCGGTGGCTCATACTGTCGGCAACGTGTTAAGCGCAAACCTCGCACTGATGGACAAAAATAAAACACGACTCAGGCTGTTTTAGAGTTCCATAGTCTTTGCAAGCGCGATTCCAATTAGGAGGATGTGAACAAAAGAGCAGCAAGCCTTTCTTGAGTTTCATACTCTGCAAGCGATGGGAAGGACGTGAATTGAAGAGCAGGTAGTTTCGTTTTCCATACTCTTCGCAAGAGGAGGATGTGAAATGAAGAGCAGTTAGTGTGTTTCTCAGACTCACCTATCTTTTGGATGGGGGCACTATTCAATTGTTACTACCCCAATCTTCACCAGACCAGTCTTACTACCGAGCTTTTTAAAAATGGCTGAAAATTTTGTATGCAGACCTTCAACTTCCGAACACGACTATCGCATCGCTTGGTCAGGAATTGCCTGGCGCTCACGCCACGATCCCACGGCTCAAGCTTTGCGCTCCAGTCGCTATCGAGCGCACGTCGCCCTTCCACGCCCGACACAATCGTCTGAGACTGCTGAGGGGAGGTCTGTGTTTAGGGTGTTCCCGAGAGTTTTTCCCCTCTTTTTTCTACTGAGGAGCTACTTATGGGATGCTGGTTCATAACGGAGCACCAACTACCCGCAACACTTGATCGCGGTAATTGTCTTTAAGCAATACTAAGCATTCAAATGAGAAAATGAACCGCGGATGTCGAGTCAGGACCATTGAGTCAGGCTGATATACCTCCTCAAATTATGCGGTGAAAAGCTCCGAGTTTACAGAAAAAACGCTCGCTCACCTGAGAGGGGAGTCCTTGGCATATGCGGGGCTAAGAGGCCTCGAATTTTCGAAGCGTAGTGGATTTCTTCTCCAAACACGCGCGAGGATGGAAATCCAGAACAGGGACAGGCTGATTCCACCTTACTCCGCTGAAAAGCAACTTGCAGCGCAGACCCTCTGCACGGCGCTACCATATGCTGACCGCATCTGCAGCGACAGCGTCCGCACAATACGTGTTGTGCCACGGCGCTCCTGAGACTTTGAAGTCTGTAGTGAGGGTCCGCTGAACGCGTTTCCCACGCCGCGCTCCCAGCTTTTTGGCAGTCTCACAGTTTGCGCTTTCTGTTACGATTAACTTCTTATGCGGATGACAAGCTTTTGTTTGCGCAGAATCAGATTATGCAGTGGACTAGAATTGCCTCTTTCTACTACTCTGTTTCTGCAGTCTAGTTACTCTTCAATTCTAGCCCTAGTCATCACCTGGTTCAGACTTTGCAGTATGATCAACGCCTCAGTTATCATCCGTAGCAGGAGTCTACGTTTCAATCGTATTCGAAAGCGCAAACTACGAGACTCGGCAAAGTGCAAGGTCCGACAAGCGTGCGCAGGCGCCGATATCTACAGACAGGGCAGTGTTCCGGTTATCACAACAACCGCGAGAGAGGGGAAAGGTTGTGAGCGTAGGGCTATCCTGAAGTGGGAAGAGCAAGGGAACCCAACCAAGAGGAGCTCGTATCGAAGAAATGTCCAATATTTGGTGAACAAAATGAAATGAAAACAGAAAACGAAATAAAATATTAATAGAAGTCGGCGCGCCTCCTCCTCTTCTGCCATACAACTACAACGGTCGAGATATAAAATATACAGGGGGGGGGGGCAAAAAACGTCACCGAGTCACATATCAGCAAAGTTTTCGCAGCCCAGACAGAGGACGTGGATACGAGTACCAGGGCGGAAGATACCCAAGATGTTCCTCGATAAGCAGGAGCTGGCTCTCGCCCATCACCTTCATGTACACCAAAATATGAAGTCATCTCCAGTCGCAGCCTGACTGGAGAAGACCTTTGGAATTCATGTCACCTCCAAACAGCTGCGAAACTTCTAGTATGGAGTCACCCATGGATAGCTACCTGGAGACCAGTACTCTCGATCTGGAAGACCTCCAACATCGAGCAGCTCCGACAACGTCGCTACGGTCCAGGATATCATCTTCACCGCAGTCGCCAAGGCGCGGGTTGATGGTATGGACCGGAAGTTCCTGGAATGGAAGACCAATATTTTCTTCGTGGACCCCGGACTGAAGGTGAGCGCTGCTGGTTACATCGAGCAACACGAGAAGAATGTGGGGAGAAGAATGTCCTCCTTACATGTCGCGCCCTTACCTTCTTGGAAACTTTGTACTGCTACAGGATTGGGTGACACCACATGGAATCGAAGGGCGTTGGAAAAACTCTCGCCTACTTGGAATGGAAGGGCGTTGAGTACCTGAAGAAGATGGAATATCTAAGCAGGTCACCTGACCTAAACCCCCTCAATTACCTGGCTTGGGCGGAGTTCAATAGGGTGGTCTACAGTGGCGGAGAAATCAACGATCTCGCTGAACTCAGGTACCCACTCACGGTCGCGTGGCAGAATCTCTCGATGGCGCTCCTCCAGAAGGCTGTGGCGGAGTATCATGATAGTATTTAATATGCTCTTCAATATGGTGGTAAAATGTCCGATCAGAATTCAATAAAGTGTAACTTATAGCGCCTCGAAAGTCAAGGAACAAAAGTGTCTTTTTTTGGCCCCCACCCTGTACACACGACGGTCAACAGTATGACTACCTGTGCTCTAAAACTTGAGAAGAACAGGTACTCCGTGCTTGAAGGCGCACTTCGCTCACTTTGGGGATTTCTACACACCATAGACACGCTCAACTCTCGCCATATACATATTCCACTTCTCCAACATTTCTTTCTAATTTTCAAACACAGGCAGGTCGCAATTATGAAATTTGGGCAAGCGGCATAAATCTCGAGTATTACCGCACATTTTGAAGATGTCTTCCCATTTCTCCGCTGAAAGCATTCGGACCTTAGTCCACTTGTCCCTGGTGCCTATGCTGTTCCGCAACGTTAATTCTTGACCCTCGCCTCGCCCATACTACGCCCACAGTGGGAGCGTCTATTTCACTCCAAAAGCCGAGCTCCTGCACACCCTTGCTCACATTTTGATGGCGTATTTCTAGTGCTCTGATAACGTTTCACAAATTCCTAATATTTGGCTCCTACCACCTCGGCGCATGAACCCCCCGCAACGTGGGTGTCTCACACTTCTCGACTGTTGACCTTAACCCTTTTTTTCTCGGGTGCCTGGAATGCTCCTGAAGCGTTTTGCAGACTTTCGTCTGAGCAGGCGACGCTTCCCTCTCGTTTTTTGAGCAGCGAATTCATACGTACTCCATTCATGTAGAGAGGGCTACCATATTCAGAGAAAACGTGAGAAGATCAGATGAACGCGGGCTCTGCTCATATGTTCAACCATTTTGCCTACCTCTACTAGTATCGCAAAAATTCGCCCGTTTCGGATCTAGCCCTGAAAATTTGCTTGTGCTGCAGAAGGAGGTCCCTTGACTACAGAGCCATCACTTCTACCCAAAACTGGGAAACATTCATTGAACAGTTCCTTCTCTTAATGGTAGGACTAAGACAGCGTTCAGACTTCGCGACGGCAACGCTTTGGCCGCGCAATCAAGCGATCGATCGCACCTGCGTGCGATTGCGTCGCTCGCACAAGCGTGCAGTTGCGTAGCGCGACTGTTAGATCGCGCCTCAATGCTAAGATCGGCTAGACTGGTGCTAATTCACAGCCGTATTTGCTGGCTTCCTCCTTCTTTCTCCTCTTTTTAGCTACCTTTTCAATCTTTTTTCATATTCCTGCCGGTATTTCCCCCAACTCGTTCCAAATGTATTTTCGTTGTTATACTTTTTATGTATCTATGACACATGTATCTTATCTGTATCTTGAAATTTTTCAGATGAATGAGATTTCAGATAACTGGGTGAGCGCTTCCTCTATTTCTGAGATTCTCTGCCTCAGATTTCCTCTGGGAGCAAATTCTACTGCAGCCGCGGCGAAGAACTGGGCCACATTATTTGTCCCCCCTCTCACACCGACTCCAGAGTGTGTTTCCCACCAATAAGTAGAGCATGGTGATTCGAGTGAACCGCCAGGAATATCGCTGGAGCTTAGGGTCGCTATTCGTGACTGGTAGGGTTGAAGGTTGGAATGAATTACAAAGTGCTATGTAGATCAGAAATGGGGCAAAGACAGAAGGGAAACCATTATACGAATAGTGGTGACTAAACATTGCTTTTGCCGCTATAAAGGCATGTCAGTTTGAAACTATACAGATGGAGAGGCACTTGGGGATGGACTGATTCGTAATGCGGTGGTGCGGTGGTGTTTTTAGCGACGTTTCCGATTTGTGGACTTACGATACTTTTTCGGACTGCTCCCCCTCCCGTTCAAGGAAAGGCTTCTGCACGCCGGAGAAGTGGACTCTTTCTGTTAATCGGCTCCAAGTACCACTGAGCGCGCTGCATTTGGACCTGAAGAGCCCGTATGTCCACATTTGAAGGGAGGTGAGTGGCGGGGTCATGCGCTATGAAGACATGTTTGGTTTCACACTGGTCTGACTGGCTTATGCTCTCCGAAAATTCCACATATGAAGGTATGCAGTCTGGGGTATCAAATGCTCGTCCAGGTAGTTTAGCGAGGTACGACTATTTGAGATTTCCCTAGCGAGTTCACCACTCGTCATACCACGATGACGGATAGGACGTCCGTTTTTTACGACCCCTGTGAACATCCCGAGACAAGTTTTATGAATCGAAGACATACTATTACACAATTTATATTACAGCAGTGCTCTCTCTACTAGTTCCGAACTCATTAGGAAAAAAACTTCATTCAAGAAAAAAATACACTGGCTGCGATGAAGAACAATGATCTATACAAATGAAAATCTTTAGAGAAGTTTGAGCATTTCTGACGCATTCATTGTGAAGACAATCATAAAAATTGACGGAATTGGAAGTGATCTAGTCCTTGAGATGAGAGAAGAAGAATCGTAACAATTTGGGCTCATGTTTCAACAAAACTAAATCCCTTATGTTATGACCACTAATAATATGCCAAATGCCAATCATTCTCAAGTACATAGCGTCGCATGATAACGGTTCCACCTAATTCCATAATAACCTAATTGGGAAAATATGTTTCCAACTTCGAAGTTAGGTGTTGATTTGAGCTCTCATTTGTATCTAACACATTTTCTCGTTAAAGAATTTCCAGAAACATTTTATGTGTAGAAATTTTGTAAGATAATCGGCTGGATAAACATTATGTGACGCACGAAATATAAAATTACAATAAATAGCAAATTCCATGCGGTCGACTTTATCAACCCTATCGGTTTCAGAGAAATGAGAGCGCTATATAGATAAGACGGATTATTGGGCTTGAATGGCGTAGCTACTATACATAGCAACTTTCAATGAAGGATAGATGTCGGTAGTGTCGTCTGATAGGAATCTTCTTGCAAAATAACAATATTGAGACAACTTTGAAGGCGGAATTGATTTCGTAAATTGATAAGTCGTTGAAGTTGAATTTTGAGTCGGCACGATAGAATATTGATAGGACGCTCATAACTGATTTACAGAACTCAAGGCTGACGGAGTTCACCTCCCAAATATTGAGCAATCTGATGAGTCACGCGCCTTTTCCACTCAAAATTTTGTGCGAAGAACTCTTGCTGTATAGCACTGCATTGGAAATGTATTTTTCATATTCGCTTTTTGATTTCTATTGTTTTCAGATTATTAGTATGGAGTGCCAGGTCTTCGAGAAAATCAAAGACGGAAATGCTGACCCTGCAGACATCCGGTCGTCCCATTGACTTTTTTTATATTCACGGTTGAATTTTGAACACAATATTTACGACACTATAAATATATATGAATATTTACAAAAACCAATCAGTAATGAATTCTCCATTGTTTCTTACAGCTTCCCCCCCCACCGATCAATCAGTTTTTCAATGGCTTGTCGGTAAAAACCTGTGGCCTTGCCTCTAAGAAAGCATCTTCATGACCCTAATTCGATATCATTTTGAAGGAAACACCACGCAAGCATTTGGAAGGGATCGGAAAAGATGAAAATTGGAGCGCCGAATCGCGAGAATGTAGACTATGTGGAAGGATTCCCATGTCTGTGTGGTCGTCCTAGTCATGTTAGCGACATGAGGGCGGGTGTTTTCGTGCTGCAGAAGAACTCCATAATAGTGGTCAGGTCGCTTACGCCAGATAGTGTATTCAGTCGCTGCAGTTGTTGAGCCTCTGTTCTCGTCTTTTCGAGAGCTCTCATAGACGTGAGGTAGAAGCACCACTTGCACATGACAATGCACTAGCTCCACTTCACATCCCTTACATATCTTAGCTGATATTTCGTCTTTTCGAGAGCTCTGATGGTTCAGCTCCGCTCGAGCAGCTCGTAGTGGACGATGCCTCTTCAGTCCAACCATGCGCACAACATTATTTTCTGTGGATAAATATCCTGCTTTGCTCGCGTTGTTGCCTGTTTGTTGGGACTTAACCCATTCCTTGTGACTGCTTCACTTTCACGTACAAGCATCATTTTTCATCACTAGAGACAATTCGATAAAGAAATCTTTGCTTGTGGCTATGCTCGTGGCTCAGCTTATGGCGAGCAAGCAGACTAGCGTGGTCGGTGATTCGTTGTCTCGTCGCTCACAGTGTGCGGAACGAAAGCACCAAGCTTTTCAACCTAGCCCATCGAGTGCAGGTTGACCTCTGCCAACTATCTCTGCTGCTTGGATTTTGTAGAGCTGGTTGAGGTGGTCCTCATCAAACTCATCAAGACGTCGGCGCGATGTTCATTCGCGACGTCTAGTTGACATCGCTTAAACCTATTCTGAGCCGTTCTAAGAAGCATGGCCTCTTCCTCGTAGGCTTCGCACATCCCCCGAGCAGCATCAGCGGGTTTAACGCCTCGTTTGAAAGCGAAAAAGAGGAGATTTCGGAAAAAGGGAAGTGCTGATTCTTATCGACCCGACATTGTGAATCACGTGAAGGAAATAGAAATCAAGCAAATATAGCAGAAACGCAATGCAATGTTATAGAGCACGACATGTGCCAGCTATCAGAGTATACAATACAGATCAGCAGAGCATTCGAACAAAAGCGAATGTTTTGAGTGAAAAGGGCGCGATGACTTATGAGTCTGCTCAATATTCGCGGGCTTAGCTCCCGCCTTTGAATTTAGCCAACTTTGAATTTCTAGGAATCAATTATGAGCCGTCCTGTTAGGATTCCCTTCTTAGGACTTCTTATCCTATTACAAGTTCATGGAACAGCTCAAGCGATTTTAGCACTTCGAATGAGCGCGGGAGGTGCTCAAAGAACTCATTTTCTTAATACCAGGGAACATCGTTGTTGGGGAATTCCCATTAGGGGGGGGGCGGCGTACTGGATGCCAGGAGAAAAGGGGTCGTATCTGGGCCGAGAAACATTCATTTTGATAGTTAATTTTTCTCGCTTCACGGCGTTGTAAAAGGAGGGGGTCGTATTTACTTTGCGCCTTTCTAGGAGTGGTGGTTGACTTTTCGTGATTTTCCTGTTTCATGCGTACTATATGCCCCCCCCCCCTCCCCGCTCGACGGCTCGATTTGATGAGGAAGGAGGAGGGACACAGGGCTGAAGGGGAGGGGGGCGTACCACCCCCCCCCCAAAAAAGAGGGGTGGTATGCACTCGACAAAATCCCCAACCAATGATGTGCCCTGCTGAAGACTCAAGTTCAACTTTGAAGACTCATCAACTTACAAAAAGCAACCCCGCCATCGCAGTTGGTTCAATATTTATTCTGACAGTGCGAAAACGCTTCTATCATATGATTCGTTTCTATCAAAATTGCATGCAAAATGTTTCCTTTTTAGACAAAGTTTTTCATTAAAAAAAACGCCATTTCTTATGGTATGGGCCAACCCAATACTTTATCACATTCAATTCAAGAGTATGCGTGAAGATGTATGACATTCCAGTCAGTCCCAACCCACCAATGCAATCCTTCTTGCGCTCACAAACGGGTCAAAGTGGTGGAGAGATCTCTGTGAAGGAAGAAGTGGTCTTTCAGTCCATATCTCGGCGTTTAAAGGCACGGCCCGCCATCGGGCATAGAATTTATTAATATGGCGTCGGGAGGGTAGTGTGGTCTGCGGCGAACAACTTCGTAACGGCTTCGCGTTTCCAATGTCTCCGCGTCCTGACACCGCTTTCAAGGCACGCCCAGTGAAAAATGAAGCTGCAGGACGAAAAAGCATGGGAGTCGTCACTTGTACCTTCGTAGAGTTCTTATCGAGAGATCAGCTGTGCGGATGGGGTCGTAGTGTTGGAATTGGAGATAACTCATGTGCAAAGTGTGATCGAAATGTGTTCTATCTAGGGCAGTTAACACGATTTTTTCCTGCTTTTTTTTCTTGACTATCGAGCTACTCAGCATCTTGTGGTCTGCATGCGAACACCTAATCCACTATCCGTGACAGCGAATGATCAACAGCTCTGCCTTTGGGGGCGAGGGTACATCTGCCTGGTTGTGAGCGCGATAGACCTGAACAGTTGACAGTTCAGAGAAGGCATCGGTTCGGCCGTGCTGTTCGTCCTCTCAGGTAATCGCTTATGGACGCGTTTCCTACATCTTTACTTGATCGGCGAACGTTCACCTCCTTTCGCATTCAGCCAGAGCCACAGCCATTTTCAGTCCGAGATATGGGCTTATTTCCAATGGCTGGTAGTCTTTCATTTCGCTTCGGAGGAATTTACATTAACAACACATGAAAGGGTGAAAGAATCTTTCTTGCAGGACCTTTGAGGCATTTAAGTGAATAGTGTTTAACCGTTAAAACCCTCCTGCAGGTATTTGAGGCAGAACTGGAAAAACTTTCTGAACAGGCCCTCTGCCTTCTCGTTGAAGCGGTCCTGTAGTGCTTCCTTCACCATGTTGAGGAAGGGGTCCTCCATATTTTGAAAGGCACTGTTCTGCATACCGGAAACCTAAAACAAAGAGGTGATTAAGGCTATCTGTGCACAATGGAAGCTTCAAAGCAGCGTGTGAAAGTTGCGCGTAAAACTTTTTGAAGAGTTTTTCTATCTGAAGGTCATTGGTTGTAAATCAGAATAAGGGCCAGACTCACTCGACCTCCATGAGGGTCTTTGCGCGCGGCAATCACTGGAGCGGTTATGCTGCCAGGTAGGTCTATTGTGAAGGAACTGCTATACTTGATCCAAGTCCCGACTAAGGAATCGCCTCCGAGAGCCTGATTGTGGTATATGCTATATTTGCTTGATTTCTATTTGGCGTTGCTTTCTCGTAAATTAATTGGTCAAGAGTTGAGTCACAGATGAGGCGGGAGGAGGGGGTAACTCCTCGCAGCTCCACGAGACAAATCTCAAAAAGAGTCATTGACAATTTCTTCATCTCCTATGTCGAGTCATAAGTAATGCCGAACTTCTTCTGAGCAACCATGAAACATGCTCACAGTCAGCGCCTTCTCACCTCAGCGACCATTACGGATTTGCTTCAAGTAAGGACTACAGGGCGTCTGCACTTCAACTCAACAGTAAGAGATGGTGAGCGTCCGTTTCCAAGCACAGTGGCCATGACACGTGCTACGCACATAGGGCCAGCACAGCTAATGGGAAAAGCTGCTAGGCCCAAGCGCACTCCGGCTATGGGAGGGACATTTTGCTCTTTTGCTGCTCCACTAGGTTCGGTTTACAAGTCCCACCCTGTGAACTCTTGTGAATCTGGAGCAAGTTCGTCGAGCCGCCGTGGTAAAACCTGTCAAATCTTGCAAGCTAACGAAATGGCTTTCTAGATGGGTCGATACGTGGATGGAAGCAGCAAATGTGCGAAATTCCCTCCCACACCATCACCCCTCTCTCCCCCCCCCCACACCCGATCGCCAAATTTCTTCCTGACCCCTCAGCAGGTGCTTTCGGTGATATCTGGCCTCCGACTTGATTGGACTTCCTTTATAAGACCTCATCCGCCTTCAACAGCTGTTAGTAGCATTTTTCACAACCCAGTTTCTTTCCCCGGTATATCTCGACGTGTCATTCATTAGAGCTTTTACGGCGCGATGCACTCTGTATCGTGAAAATCAGTACAGCTATTAAGTACTCGTGTTGAACTGTTTTTTTTTTGAAGAATCAGAATCGAGCTGGCTGATTTACCTTAGTGCGATGCATTTTTCCCACTGCCATCAGACGATCGCATGCCTGCTGTACGTCACCAGGTTTTTCTTCAACTGTACTTATGATGTCGTCAAACACCTAAAAATAACGCTCAGTAACAAGCCCCTCTAATTGCCAGTTCCCACGAGAACGTATACCTTCAAATAGTTGCCAGCTACGGCCTCGAATCCCGGATTACTGCAAGTTTGATCAATAGTGGCTGCGTCAATGCTTTTAAGTTTCGGGTACAAACCTGCGTTCTCCGGATTCTGATTCAAATACCTGAAATCGGGCAAACGTAAGAAATAAGATTTCAAACTCAGAAACTGGATGATCGTGCGATCTACAACGCCCATGTAGTTGAATCTCACAAGGGAATGGTTTGAACTTCCCATGGAACTTTGAATGGAGACCTAGGTACATCGATAGAGCCTCGAATGCTGATTACGAATATGCAGATTAAAAGTGCTACGGGGACCTCCCAGACGAGATCTGGGTGGTCAAAGTTTGAGTTCTGGCTCGTAAGCGCTGCTGATCGATGCCTCGGCAGTGCCACCGTGGCCTCGTGGTAATGGTCTCGCTTTCAAGTCAAACGCATGCGGGTTTGCATCCGGTTGGCGCGAAAATTTTTGCTTCGCTCCGTATAAGAGCTTCAACTCTAATTTTCGAAATTCTTCCGAATTTACGGCCCAGCAGGGCAAGTAGATCAAGTACATCAAGTATACGACGTACTCGATCTAGTATGGATTTGGTCATATCTGCCCTCTCTGAACATATTACCCATCCGACAATTCAAAGTTTTGCCCAGAATCGCAATTTGGCCAGACGAGCGTTTTTTCGTCGAAGGATGTGATATTCGTGTTCAGGGGGTCGAAATCTCCCATGAACGAATTTCTCGCTAAAACTTTGAATTGTCGGATGGGTAATATGTTCAGAGAGGGCAGATATGACCAAATCCATACTAGATCGAGTACGTCGTATACTTGATGTACTTGATCTACTTGCCCTGCTGGGCCGTAAATTCGGAAGAATTTCGAAAATTAGAGTTGAAGCTCTTATACGGAGCGAAGCAAAAATTTTCGCGCCAACCGGATGCAAACCCGCATGCGTTTGACTTGAAAGCGAGACCATTACCACGAGGCCACGGTGGCACTGCCGAAGCATCGATCAGCAGCGCTTACGAGCCAGAACTCAAACTTTGACCACCCAGATCTCGTCTGGGAGGTCCCCGTAGCACTTTTAATCTGCATATTCGTAATCAGCATTCGAGGCTCTATCGATGTACCTAGGTCTCCATTCAAAGTTCCATGGGAAGTTCAAACCATTCCCTTGTCAGAAAAATCTGAACACACAGAGGGGAGATACGTGAGCATTCAAACGCAGTGGATGATAGTCTGATTGCTGAGCGGCAATGGATGCGATTCCTTAATTTGCAGTGCTCTTTCAGTTGAAGCATCGGATTTCATGTACACAAGGAAATGGTAGACACTTATGTCTATTTTTGGTCATACATTGTCTATTCTCGACAATACCACCTAAAATCGTCGTCATCAGCGGGCGCGACGTCGCGCGCGACGCTCCACTGGCGCAACGAATTGCGGTTCTCTTGCCGCATATCCGCCGCGCCCTGACCAGGGCACGCCATTGCGTTGTGATCATTTCCTGAAAAATACGACCCCCCCTAATTCCATCTTCAAGTACGACCCCCTCCCCATGTTACCTCTTCCCTAGATTTTTCCAACCTCCTACCACTTTGTCTATTTTTTCCCAAAAAATTTCTGGTTTTTTTACAAAATTTTGCTGTCGAGCGGGGGGGGGTCGCAGTACCTACGTACGTCCCAAGCACGTCCAGCACTCTGGCGCTGGTGTAGCATACTGACAATACGTACGAGGAAGGGCGATGATAGGAGCTACGATCACCGCCCACAAGGGCACCATGAATTTATAAACAATGGAAAGGACTTACGACTGACGATGAATAAACAGACGAAAGTACATTCCCGGACTTTTCTGATTGCAGGAGCACATTTGCTTGCAATTGGGAAGCCCTATCTAGAAGTTACACCTTCCAAACACCTGCGTGAAAGCCCCATGCATGGCGCATTGCAGAGGTGATGCCAATTGGCGCCCAATGGCCTATTTCCTGATACCCTTTGCGAAAACATGTGTTTTAGAAGCATACCAAAGTCTTCAAGCCAACTGGAGGTTTCATGGCCTCGGAGGGGCTGATTTTTCGTGTCGTGGGGGGTGGTTACGAAATGATCACAACGGGGAATTTTTTCGAATAGCAGGCCTAGGAAGAAAATTAAAGCCTTGCTGGAAAGTAGAAATCTTCAAGCTTCCGGCACAATTCTTTTTTTACGAAAAGGCCGTGTATGAAGCTTGCCATGGACGTCCAAAGCGTAGCGACTCGCGGTTCGCAAAAATGATCACAGACGGATCACAACGATGATCACAACGGGGAAAATCTCTGGAATCGGAACGAGACTTTTGCCCATAACTCAGCATTCTTGTGATAGCTTTCGAATCGCGTACTGCGGCGTTAAACAGCAGTTAACAAACAATAACAGCTTGAAACTTGTAAAAAGCCTTCAGCCTTGCGGTTCACTGCCGATATCGGCTAACCGGCTCATCACGTTGAACGTGTGAGTGCTGTAAGGCTATGGCACAAATAGCCATTGAGCTGAGTGGTCAAAGGTGGCCTCGGTAGCGTAATAGGGAACGCATTCGCACGGAAAGCGGAAGATGCGGGTTCGAATCCCGCCCGTGGTCCGACTTTTGCCCATAACTCAGCATTCTTGTGAGAGTTTCAGCATATTTTTTTAGTTCTTGGCCTAGGAATAGTTCGATAGTGCCTAGTTCTATTTATTGTCATCTACATCGTCCCTTTTGAGCTTCTTTTCACTTGTACCGTGTATCACCGCTCTCTCCACTTCAACATGGGCCATGCGTTTACGACCCCCCCCCTCCATCGCGGGCAAATACGACCCCCCTGTTGTGATGATCACAAAGATGGCGTGCCCTGGCCCTGACCCTGGAAATAGGGTTATAATGTGGCTTTTTCCAATTAAATCAGTAGCGAGATAGAGACAAGGTATTCGTTGAAGGTGAACCCCTTATAAATAGCATCTTATCAAGGAAGTGTTGACATTTTTGGTTCTCTATCAATGTACATTATTTCAAAAAAGATCCATAGAGAGAAACCGCTCTCTCTAGAGACCAGTGGGTCTCCTGTACTTTCAGGTGTTTCCCTATCGCAGATTTAATTTGCCTAATACGTAATACCGCCGCGAGGTAAGAACTGAAACTTTTTTGGGTTTTCTCAGGGTATGGAATTTCAGCCGTCTCCATAGTTACATATTTCAAACAATGGTAACATAGTTCCCAAGGAAAGTAGCACATTCATTTTGCCCTTTAGAAATGCATCTAGTGGCATTCAGTTTAAAAGTACAGATTGGAGCTTCTACGCACTTATGTCACGTGTTCAATTTCCACCTGTTCTGTAGGCACTCCAGCTTTCCTTCACTATTTCCAATGCAATTTCCTAAAGACAGTAATGTTCCAGTTATTCTGCCTGAAATAGCGACCAGAAATGGTGTGTGGCACGTGCCATACAATTCCTCAAAAACAATCGTGTGAATGCTGATATGGTTAGCGCCTACTGCAAAAACGAAATAGTGGGGTAGGCATTGCTATGGTATCGGAGTGGCTTGCGTGACGATCACACACATGAGTATAATGAGCTTCACTACGCTGGGAACTTACGTGAGGTTGCAGAATTACAAGATTCTGTTTTCATTATGTTGCCACAAACGCTTGAATGCTTAAGGTTCGGAAGTAATCGAATAACCGAATTCAATAATATTCGTCATTTAACAGCAAGTTGCCAATGCAATAGGGACGAAAGAATTTGTGAGTCGTGCCTTGAGAAATTCTTTTAAATTATCCAACGACCAACTGAGAGTAACCCACTGCTGCTGAGGCTCACATTATGATTCTCGTAGTACTCCACTTCTAACCTCCTTATCATCTTTTACCACTTGTTACCACTCCCCGTCACCCGCCGTCTACGTCTGCGTCCCACCTTTATATCTTGCTTGAAACAAACATCTCGTTATTGCTGTGGCGGTGCTTATGAATTTCGTGATGCTCCCTTTCTAGCACTACTCATCGCCTTTTATCAGGTGGTATCAATTCCTGACACCCAGCCAGAATGCGCCGCCCCATCACCTATCAACTTTATCTCTCCGCAGTTGAAGACAAACCCGGCAATGACCCAGTAACCTTTCTGAACGAGTTATCCGGAGCTGCTCGTGTTATGTCAGATACCCTGCCATCTCTAGCTCAATAATCGTTTCTTCGCGTCATCCACTGCTTTTACCATCTAGCAGTGGAAAAAAAAGAAAACACAGAGTAAAATGTTGAACTTGTGGTAGAGAATAGCCTTTCAGCGGGCGATACCTATGGGCGGAACTACTAGGGAGGCGTCGGAGATGCCACTTCTGGGGGCCACAGCACCTTCGTCACTGACCGTGAAGCAGTGAACGTAGGGCAACCTTAGAGAGTGAGGGCCAGACAATTTACGCAAGGAAGGACGCCTTCGAGTTGCTCAAACGCAAGGACTGGCTTTGAATCTAGGCGAGTTATGAATTTTTGGCCAAGCACGCACATGCATACACCAGCACACAAACCTAGCGGATTATATATGGTGGGATATCCCCGGTCGGTGACATAATAATGGGATAAAAGTGGAACCTCCGTTCGTGGGCCATTTATACTTTGTATCTTGAGCAGTTCATTTGTCGACTACGCGGTTCCTAATTGGTGCGACAACGGCAGAACTCCCCGTCAACGCTTATCTTTGGATTGCCAGAGCAGTTGAAAAAGTTTTCCCTGAATGTGATTGAATGAGCACTGTACCACCTTCTCCCACGGGCGATGACATATGACATTTTTACATCCCTTAACATAAAGTAAAGTGGAAAAAAACAAGAAGATTAAAATTAAAAAAGTCTGGGAACCAATCGGGAGGCAGAGCGTGAAGAAAATAGAAAAAGTTTGACTAAAAAATAACCAGACATTTTCGTCGTGTGCGTGCGACTTAGCAGAGAGAAAACCTCTCTTTGAGATATAGTACAGTGGGGTACATCTTAAGCAGGTAATAAAAGGCGAGATAGATTCTAAATCGGTGTAGAGGTGCAGAAGTCAAAAAACTTTTCTGCTGGAAATTCGCCCATAGAAGATTGTTCGTTTTGACACGATTTTGATGATTGGCGTAGCACATTTCAGCCGCAAAAAGCGTAGTTCTCGTACTTCTTCACTCCTTTTTATTCAATCGGAAACTGCCCCACGTTTTGCTCCTGGACGACTTCCCGGATAAGGATGCAAGGAGGGTAGAGAACGAAATCAATTGAAGAGGTCCCCATCTGCTTTCGGGTGGTTCCTCAAACATCACTTGAGCCGCGTTTCCTATAGCACCCAAAAAGGGAAGATGTGGCAGTTTGCTGGACCGATGACTGTATGGCGGAGGGACCAAGGAAATTTCGCCTGTGACGCACACCTATGGAAATCGTTCCAAATGAATGCCGGGATAGATGAGCACTGTAAAGACTCACTTGAACTTCGACTCTGTAAGTAGGATGTCTTAGAATTCAGAGAAACTACTCGTCAGGAGTTCAATGGCGCTTGATGGCCTAATTGTTTTGTTGGCTAGAGTCATGAAAACATTACATCATCATGCATGTTGATTTAAGCCCAAAAAATGGACCCTGGTGGTCTCCAGTAGGAGAGGGACAGTATCCGTCAACTTACAAGTGACTCAGCCTGAAATTTTCCAGCGATTGCACATTGCAGAAGGAGGGTTTAAAAACAGAATCGCAGTGTGGTAGATGAATTACTAGTAAAGAACGAAGCATGAGAAACCGCCCTGAGTAAGGTCCCCATGGGTATACACTTGATTTTGGTCACTAGACGAGCACAATATTATATTAATATTATTATATAGTATTAACAGCAATAAGCAAAGGACGACGATACAGTGAGCGATGCGGAGAGATACCAGAAAACATATAAAAAGCGATCACAACGGCGTTATATGAACGTTGCGGCTAACGTAGGCTCGGGCCTATTGGGTGCCTATGTGCCCTAGGGGCTATTCTACAGCGCGTGGCTTCATAACCTTCAAATTTTGAATGGTGCAGACTCTGCGATCGTGGACCGGTTCACGTGATACATTCTCGGTTCCTAGCTTTAGTTCAACGCGGAGCGTACCTTTCAGCTCGACGACGCGATGCACCGTTTCGTGACAGCAGAACTAATGGTGAAGGACTCTCCGCATCTGACCTCGGGAGGGCGTGGCGTGCTTCATTTAATGGTCGCGACAGCTGTACGGTTAGTGGGATATTGCCGTTTCGTGGAAATTGCAATCATATTTTTGTCCAGCACAGGATAGGGTGACAAGTGTCTCAAATGGAAAAGTCGCACGACAACCCAATTCTACGCCATGTTCAAATGAAAAAGTTCAATAAAAAGTTTTCCTTTCAGCGACCCTTTCATCCCCATTTCACTCATGTAGTGAGAACGACTGTCCCGACAGAGTAGAATAGACATCAGCCATAAATACACTAGACGCTCACCAGTTGAATGATGATCATTAATTGTCGTGAATTTTATTTAAAGCACTTCTAGCTTGCTGCTCACCAAATAAATAAAAGGGCAAAACGCTTTCGAAATTCCTTTGTCTGTCTATCTGCTCAATATCACGAGGACATAGAAATCAGAGACCAGTTCCGGCGAGCTACTGCTTCATAGAAAGAGCCTCACCGTAAATCACAACACAAAAGGCACAGATCCAAAAAACAAAAGGAAGGAAACGGTAAGCGATGTGGTTTATCAGTGAACAGCCGCTAAATAACATTAAAATCTTTTTTAGTGACATCGTAGAGAAAGGGCAGCCTTCGGAATTCTGCACAATTCTAAAGTAAGTTATGTTTTGTCATTAACAAATCCAGTGAATCGCGCCACGTTATCCACTCCCATTTGGAAGTGCACAACCTTTGAGCTGAGCTCTATTTGAAATGGATTGAAACAATTTGTACTTAAAAGCGTATGGCACGATAATTTGGTTCTCGGTCTAAAACGCTAGTAGGCTGCTATACAGTGTGAAAAAAACGAAGTGAAAAATTGCAAAGAAAAACCTTCCTCTCAATGACTCAGAAAGCAATTTCGGACGAGTTTCCCGTAGGCATCTTGTCAGTAACCGCTACGGTAGGTACGGCTGCACGTATGCACTCATATATCCATGCAGCACCGCAGCCACTTCATATCAATCCCTTCGCTTCATATTTTACTTAGCAAATGAAGCAATACGAGCATCAGGTACGGTCGTCCATTTGTGGGCGGGCGGGCGCGGTGGGCGTTCGGGTCGGTATGTTGTAGCTTGACAGTGCCTCATAAGGGTACATACCTTCCTTGGAAATGGTGCTGTGCAAAGGCTGCTCAGGTGAGTGGAATTGCGTATAATGCGTAAGCCTATTAATCCTACTCACATTAGGGCTTTATCATGTCAACTGCCTTTCAAGCAGTATTTTTATCTTCTCTAACTGCCACTATTCAAGCAACTTTGGTATGGCAATAGGTCCGACAAAGCAGTGTGGGGTTATGCAGTGGCCATGAAGGTGACTGCAACGTCACTGCCTTGCTTAAAATATAGGGCTCGAAAATGGGGAGACAGGGTACAGCATCGTTGTGTGAAACCCA
>MU931547.1:0-17207 GCA_036418165.1 Cooperia oncophora
TTTCCCGAAAACTTCCCTACTTTTTCCCAAAAATTTTGCTGTCGAGCGGGGGGGGAGGGTATATAGTACGCATGAAACAGGAAAATCACGAAAAGTCAACCACCACTCCCACCACTCCTAGAAAGGCCAGAAAGTAAATACGACCCCCTCCCAACAATGAGCAAGTACGACCCTTTTACAACGTCCGTGAAGCGAGAAAAATCAACTATCAAAATAAATTTTCTCAGCCCAAATACGACCCCCCCCCCTTTTGGGGATTCCCCAACAACGATGTGCCCTGCCGTCAAATTTCAAACAAACAAATAACAGCTATATTCAAAGAAGTAAGGAAGTGAATTCAACGAATGGACAAATAAGCTGGGAGCATTCAAAGATAAACTGCAAGTTTCTGGCGACGATATGGCCCACATTACACCCGAAAGCAGCTGATATCGTATCGGCGGTCGCATTCCGATCGGGCCAGGCCACGAAAGTGACGCCACTCAGCGCTAATCGATCGACCACCCCCCGAAATCAGCCGCACAAACTTCTAGGTGCAAAATTTGCTAAAAGTATTATAAATGGGAAATAAGAGTTCGGAAAGTAGAACCGACGGTGAAAAGAACTTGTCTTGCGGGCGCTTGAGTGGTGTCGTAAGAATGATGCAATCCTGGGACCGGTTTGTGCATATCGATTTCACTAGCCTCTAGACTTTCAGAGAAGAAAAGGAAAGATTAAGATTTCTTCACATGAGTCTCAGAAGGAAGTTTTCTGCGGGAAATAACAAATCAATAATGTTCAGGGAAAACAGCGAGTGTGCAGGTGCCAACACCGTGGGCGGACGACGGCGGTCGATTCAATGGATGAATGAGCGGACGCGACGTGGGTGGCGACCGCAACTGCGGTGGTCGCGTCGCCGCGCGCGCAGCAGCGGATTGGATGGCGATGGGTGGGCGCGTGATCAACTTCTTCAAATTCTTCTCAAGGAAAAGTTTTCGGGCGTAGTGTTGCGATATTACTTTGAAGCATGCCGTTGCGTTGACTCAGGTAGAGGGGGCCATTCGCCAGCTCCTATGTATCCCTTCTCCTAATCAAGGCTTGGGCTTACTATAGACCTGTGGAGGGCTATCTCTCATCCACTGTGCTCGTCTACGTCCAGGCCTAAGCCCTTTTGGGGAAGAGATATAGAGAGGCAAGGCCAAGTGGTCCCTCCCCTCTCACAACTAAATTGGTGCTCGTGGCTTTCCTTCAGAGCTATATACTGTTTGTATCTTTACTCGAGGAAAAGGCAGCGCTGATGGGTATCTGTCAGTATAGTATAGTGAAAGTCCCAATTTCCGCCATGCCCCCCTTCCTACAAGGAATCCAGGCACTGACACGGGGAGCAAATAGCCAAATAATGGTTTCAAAGAGATCGCGCCGAGTGAGCTGGTGTCACTTTTTAATATTAGGTTGTCCCAAAAACTCGTGGAATTTTCGAACATTTTTTCGAGTTAAGTTTATTCCAGTGGGAAGCAATTTTGATCAACTATCCTACTATATATAATCCGCTAAGTTTGTCTGTTGGTGTGTGTGTGTGTGTGTGTGTGTGTGTGTGTGTGTGTGTGTGTGTGTGTGTGTGTGTGTGTGTGTGTGTGTGTGTGTGTGTGTGACCGGCGAATTCATAAACTTCCTTCAAAGAGCGATAGAGCCCCTCAACTCTAAGTAATGTAGGGGCGTTCGTGCACGGAACACATTCATTGGCCGGTGCGAAGGCGAGTGGTCACAGCTAGATAGGATACGACCCATATGATGCAGCCTTGGCAGAGAGGGTCACCAACATCCACCACCAATCGGACGCGCGGCGTCACGTAAGCTGTAGAACATGGGTTATAAAAAGGTACAGGCGAGGACGGGAATGGGGACATTTCGGTGGGTAGGGGGAAGTGATAACAACTGATAAAGATACCATAAGGGACGCCTTGGAAGAGGGTCACAAATTCACAACTGCCGTCACAGTAGCTGTAGAACATTGGGTTCTAAAGTAAGCGTCGAGGCGTCCCGGATGGGGAACATTCGGTGGGTGGCAGGAAGTGATTTTAATCCAGCTGATAAGATACCATAAGGAGCCTTAGAAAGGAATGGTCACTAACACCATAGTGCGCGTCACAGCGACGGTAGAACGTTGTTTTCAAGAAGTAGGATAGGAACACTATTGGTGAGTAGCAGGACCTGGTAACAGCCGATAAAGTACCAATAGGGGACCCGCTTCAAGGCCTCAAAATTCAATGCAAGAGTCGGACCAACAACGGGGAGCTGCATCTTTGCTATGCCTGCGACTGAACTTGACCACCGTGGTCCAAGAATTGATGGGCTAAAAACTTAGTCGCAGAAGATATGTTCCGACCCCTTAGATGTAGTCGGAGTCTGTCCGAGGCCGCGCTAACTCTTGAGTACCACCCGGAAGTAAAAAAGGCCTAATTGGTGCCAGTGAGGAATGATAAGAGTGCCAATAGACCGATATGTGAAAGCTGCTCACGGAAGAATTAGGATGTTAGAACACTTCACTATGATTTCGATATTGTTACCATTGAAACTCTTTCAACCGCTAAGTTGCCTCATTTCCAACGAATGGTGAGTGTTGTGATAAGCACCATACTTTGGCAAATGCTCATTAAAGAGGAGAATTATGATGAAGATAAATGGGCGTGTTTTGAAGCATGGGAAAAGGCGAAAGTTTAGCGGTCCCACACGGGTCAACAGAAACCTTCTGCATATGTTTCAGTTAAGGTTCATAAGTTTAACAATTCTGGCAAGGCAGTACATGCGCGTCAGCCAAACTGGTATATACATAAGTCACCTTCATTGGCAACTTGTTGCCAATCACTACGCAATGTGTGGTTGCCCTGCTTCCAGAAGCCTCTTGGTTCTGTGCCCAGAAAGGCAGCTGGGTCATTTTTGAGGTACTATCAAAAATCGTATTTTTTCCCCAAAAGATGGCCACTGTGGGATTAGTTTAGATGCGATCGGAAAGAGCTAAGCCAGGGCTACACGAAGACTGTGGTGAAACTACCCCAGCTCAGCCCCTCGGGAAACGTGTCTGAGCCTCGGAGATCAAGCTCCACGGAAGTAAGTGTGCCACTTCTTGAGAGACTGCTGGTGAGCTACCAGCCATCTCACCATAGCATAGCCGTCTCTAGCCGCATAACGAAAAAGCTCGCAAGATGATTTGTTTTTTTTGGAACCTAAAGACCTACACGATGCATATGCATGAATGCGTGTGGGATTTTATGAGGTAATAAGACAGCTTTCCGCCTGATTCGGTAATAAACGGTAGAAATCAAAACCTGCTGTGCAGGAAAGTGCAGTGTGGATCCTAGCAACAACACTTGCTTGAAGTTTATGTCAGAATGCTTGCCAACTAATGGCATTGCGGTATGGGCTGCCTGACTTCACCGAAGCGCCACGTGGCTGCGCCATTGGCAGGTGTCGTTTAACATCGTTTGCCGAAATACAGGAAATCTGCGCCCGAATCAAGAAAGGGCCTTATTGCAAGCTTCGACGGTTTTTTCGCTGGTATTTTTTTTTCACAGGCGAAGTCAACAGCACACACGCTACTGTTTTTCGACCCCCGCTGCAAAAATACAAATTTAAAGACAGCCCCCGCGATCAAAGTGGCTCGTGGTCGCCTTTGCTGTGCAAGTAGTCTAGCCTCCAAGCTAGAAGACTGTTCACCTTTCGCGACTCTATTGTGAGCGTGGAGGCTGCTATAGCCGCCGCTCAAAGTGCTAGTTCTAAAGACTCCCTCAGTCGCCCGCCTTTACTTGGTAATGTCCTTCGACCGAGGCCATCACAATTGTTATAGTTGGGGCGGCGGCGCCATCTGCTGAATGCCCCCGGATAATTCTGCTCTCCTTCATTACAGTTTACTCATTGGAGGTATATACATTCAATTCAACCCATTTCGCGAGGTGAAACGCGTAAAAAACACGAGTGACGCAATTTTCGTGATGCAAAACCACGACGCACAAAAGGTGCGCTACCGTAATCACAAATTCAGACACCGTGTTGATAAAATTCCTTTTTCCTTCCCAGAGTTTTTCCTCTGCGTTTTTGTTGTTTTCTTTTTGTATTCTTTCTTTTGCACTGGATGATATCAACTACTGCGAGATGTGATAGAGAGACTTGTGAGCTAGGGGCTGCACAGAGACCGCAGGGAGGTGTAACTGTGAGGGAGCGATTTTGTTTATGTTGTTCTGGAGAACGCTTCTTGCCTGTTTTCTTCTTTGGAGAGATTACTTATCAGCTGCTGTTTCATAATTGGAAAGCAGCTATCCATGAGACTTTTATCGCGGAAAGCTGTCTTATAACGGTCAGTTGTGCGGGGTGTACCCTAAATTCGACTTTGTTCATAGAAAATTTTCCACTTTACGGGCCATGCACGCAGCTAACTGGAGCTCCTACTTTCGTGTCATTCTGCCAACAATAATCTCCTTTGCCGAATATGGATCAGCTCTTTTCTGTCAGTCTCATCTAGAGACTAGAACCACAGGGAGGCTACCTCAAACCCGTGATAACAACTAACATGTTCAATCTAAGAAAGCTGCTTAAAAACCCCGATCACAACCCACCAAAGTTGGGACACGCAGCTCAGAAACAGACTCTACCAGCTCATTCTTCCGGAAGATAAGAGTGGAATAAAAAGTGTCCATACTGTCGTACTGACCATGCACGACTGTCTCAGTGTTCAGAGTTTTTGAATGTTGCGAAAGCCTGTCGAAGTTTGGAACCCCAGTGCTTCTCACTCACAGCAAGTTAGAAGAGAAGCTGCAGAAGATAAGAAAGAAGATGAAGCAGTCTAAAGGAGCGTGCTGTATATTAACTAAGGCTACAACGGTCGCCGATGTGGTTGCTTCTGGTAGTATTTTATTGATCTGATGGACTGATAGCATTCCTTCGTTTTCTCCCTACTCCGCTCCCAAATATGCTCCACCTTTAAGCAAAATCTGCGAGAGTGTCGGGTACCCCACGACATAATATACGTCTGGTGTCTGGAAGCAGAAAGGCTCTTTTCAGAAATAATTGGTCCGCACCGCTTTGCAGGCGAGGGATGTTTGGGGTGTGTGCGAAGGTGCAGCGAAGGTGTGTGAGCAGAGGACATTGAGGGGTTAGGAGCGTGTGGTGTGAAGAGACGACTGGCGGATGAGCAGTCGATGGGTCACGGCGCGCGCCGCGCCCGCGGGCGCCCCCTCCCCCCCGAGCTGCGGCGCAGCACGTGTTCACAGCGCTTCAGCCGGCGCGCGATTTTTGAAGCTTTAACGGGGTATATTTGGTCAAAATGTTGGCCCTGCGATAGTGTGAGCCTCTGAACGCGACTGAAAGTTCATCAGTGGCTACCGTAGCGCGTACTAAAACCGGGCGCTTACGAACTAAGGGATAATGGTCGTTATTAGGAGGTTAAAAAATCATCAGAGAGTCCTCAACAAACCATATGACGTCTTCTGGTCGCATAGGTTCACGCCAAACGGGCGCGGTGGTAAATTCTGTTGAAAGAAGTCCACCGGAGAAGGTTTTGGACCTGCCTAATGCACTGGAAACAGTAAAGAATGCTTGAACTTTCCCGAAATTTTGGCATCTTCCCTTTATAATGCAGATCCTGCTCAGTCAGCCGACTACCGCTCCTACCGCTCAAAAAGAACCCTTCTCCCTCAGGGTTTCCACAACGGCACCGCTTAGAACATCCCTGAAACGTTTTTTCAGACAGCCCAAGGCAACCATTACCTTGGACTATTTTAAAAGCGTACCACTCGTCACCTAGAAACGCTGCCCTTTGCAACTGCTGAATATGCACTAGCGCGATGATTCCATACTTTCATCCCCATCGAATCCCATATTTGCTAGAAACCAATCAATGGATCAGCCAGTGTTGACAATGGGTCTTTCACATGCTGACTTCTACAAAATTGTAAGTTTTTCAGTTCCCAAGAGAATAATAACGTTGTATTGATTCTACGAATCCAATCTCACCTTTATATTCTATATGGGTGCAAAAGATGATCCATATTTAGGCATCTTTCGTACTGGTTTCTTTTGGATGGACGTTACACTTCACCAGAGCTCAAAGTGATTTCACCCTTTTATTTCTGGCATGCTGTTATCAAAAATTTTATTTTGATCACTCGATTCACTTTTAGCACTCGATTGCTCGAACGACATATTGACTAGCGAAGATAGGCACATTTTCTTGGACTTTCATAATGAAATGCGGAAATCAGTGGCACTAGGTCAGCAGGTGAATGTGGACGAGCTTTTGCCGACAGCTTCAAATATGTACAAGTTGGTGAGTAGATTTTCAGTTATAGTGGCCAGCAGTTTCCAATGCAGTGGCACAAAATGAAGCTCTATTCCGCTAATGTAGCAGAGGTGGTGAAATGCATGAAGAATGTTCGAAAGTAAGAAGGGACTCATTCTTCTCATGGTAGGAATGTTAAGGCCAAGACGCGAAGAGCTGCATTACCACAATCAGGACTTTTGAACTCGCTCAAGGGATGCAGGGGACATGTAGAGGGAACAGTACAAGGTGTGCGACAAGGCAATTGTACAGGGTATGCGATAGACAATCTAGTAATATTTATTTATTTATTATATACACCCAAGGGTGCGCCACTCAGCTTGAAAAAAGACAGAAACATACTCAATTAGGGGATGGCACCATAAAAAAATAAACAAAGACAACAAACGAACAACCTTCAAAACTGAAGCTAATAATTCTCAGATAGCAAGTAGGCTGTGTTTTGAACTGGTATTTGAACTGAATAGATACGACCTTTCCTGTGATAAAAGCCTGTTGCGCCGACCTTATTCCAATATGCCCTCTCGAGGGCGTGCGAGCCGCCTCTCACGGCGACGAGTTGTCCTCCGTGTACAAGCTGCAAAAAAATGGGAAATGGGCTAATGCCGTTTGGACTCCAGAAATTTCGGCACCGAGCTCATTTTCAAATTGCCTAAGTCACCAAATCCACTAAAAACTTGTATATAGGGGTAATTCAACATCCTGATTACGAGTATGACACTCATTCTTGGCGCTGGCGCCAAGAGAGGACACTACGATTACCTCCTGGCTCAGCCTTAGCCCAGAGCACAGCATAAATCGTAGTGTCATCCGTTAGCGCCAGCGGCAAGAGTGAATGTCATATTCTAATCAGGATGTTAAACTACCCCTAAATACAAGTTTTTAGCGGATTTGGTGACTTAGCCAAGGTGACTAGCAATTTAGGCTCGTGCCGAAAATTCTGGAGCCAAAACGTCATAGCCTGAAAATCTAAGTAGTTCGTCATGAGTCTTGTTTCGAACAATACGAAATTTCGTTGTTTCGGTCAAAGACTGCTGCACCATCGATGCAGTGCAGCATCTCGTCGCCCCACGATAAGCGCGCGTCCGATGACGCAAACAAATTTACGATTGTGTCGTCCCTCGCCCACTCTTATGCGTTTGCGGACGTGCCTACATCGCACCTGCTAAGGCACTTCCATATACCATACCATGGCATTACTTCATTTCCGGCGCGTAAGTGAAAACAATGGCCCGGCTTCGGTATCCGCATTCATTGCCCTTGCAAGTAATAGAATAGCGTGGCGGGGCGTGGATTGGAGCGCTGCCAAAGCGTCCTTTCCATCAATGATGCCATCCTGGTCTGCCCAATGATTGGGTAAGAGTGAGTTTGAAGAGGCTGCCATCAAGCGATTCAACTATTCCTTTCTCTCACAACGCCCTATCGCATGCACGAGCATCGATGGACATATGTATTATACATGTGTCATGCGGAATTCCACCCTCGACACGCTAGAAGTCTACTTGCTGAGTGATGCAATGCGTGTCCGCCTACCGATGAATGCATCATCCAAGCGAATAGTACATTCCTGCTCCTGCGCTGCCGCGTGACTAGGCATTCATCGAGATGAGGGGTTTTGGGCTTGCAGCGCCCGCCAAACCCAGCTTCTTCCTAATCATAAACCTGCATCCCAGCGAAAACGTGGAAGCGGACAACTTCTCCCACTATTGTGTACTGGTAATTGCGAATAGGAGTTAAGGCAATAGCGTAAGCCTTTTCTTTGAAAACCATCCCATTCAGAAATAGGTCGGGTCTTCGGAGAACGAGCGTATACGAGCAGGCCTAATATCGACTGTGACGCAACCATTCAGCTCACTCAGAGGATTGCTTCAATGAGCAATTTTTCTTATTCAACGCTGAGTCGATGATTTCTCCATCTAGGCTCCACAACGTCAATCTCGAAGGAACGCCCACTAATGAGTTCAGGGAGATATTGCGTGAGTGGTGGAGTGTTCTAGAAGAGCACCGGCTCAGTGAACGTGATTCTTCAGAAGAACCCGAACGATTTCAAAATGTTGACAATGTGAGTAATGCCATACTAAATCTTCATTGGTTGGCAACAGAAGAGAATGACTCTGGTTTGGTACGGATAATACTCCAGTAAAAAAAATAAGGGAAAACGAAGAGGGTTCGTTCCGCCACACACGCAAATCAACCTTTCAATTCGTCAACCGAAGCGGCTTGTCTGTGATGCGGGCAGCGTCTAGACTACGCGATTACGCGCTTCGACGCACTGTGACGTGCGACGACGCGCTGTAATGCGCTGCAGGGCGCGACAACGCGCTACTATTGCAACAGCGCCTTAAAGGTATTGGTGGTCGCAGAAGCCGACGCCGATCGATTCTCGTCTGCTAACGTTCGATCGATGGTCGCCGCCCAACTGTGTTTCAAGAGTGTATGAGAGAATATGATGGTAGATGCTAAATGATCATGCAGACTGGTATCAATCTGCAGTGGTCATCTGCGGCTCCGTTCGCGCCAATAGCCTTGGAGGCGCTTTACAGCGCGTGATAGCGCGGACGCGCGTCATCTCGAAGTTTGAACGCTGCCTCGTGGTTGACAGGCAATGTGTACATGCATTTCGAACTGTGCCGTTGTGGGGATGCACGGACAGGGTACAGCATCGTTGTACGAAACCCATAGAGGGGGGTCGTACTTGGCCGCTGGGGAGGCGGGGGCGGGGGGAGGGGGGTCGTAATCTCAAGGGTCACTCAGAGCCGGGCAATGCTTCGACATTTCAGTTGATAGTGGGAGTGGAGCTATGGAAGTCAAGATGTTTAAAAAATGAAAATTATTATGAGTGTATTCTTTACAGATTTAACTGCTACGTTTAACAGCCCTCTTTTCATGGGAAATCCCAAAAATGGGTTCGTACTTGGCCGCGGGGGACGTGGGGAGTATCGCAAAAGTAGGCTCGCTAGGCATCAAACAGTACAAAAGTGTCATTGCTAAGTTTGATGGAACGGACGGAAAGCTGCAGAAGACCCGGATGTAAATAGGACTAAAATAATAAAAAAATTTATTAGCAATATAGCAAGAATAGCAAGAATAAATAAAATAAATAAATAATTAATTAAATAAATATCACTTAAGAAACATGAAATTCGCAAGTACCAGTCGTCATCCTTGACTTGATAGTCAATGTCAGTGCGGCTGCGTGCGGCGCGGTCGCCCGCACCCGTACTGCACCAATCGTTGAACCAGGAAGTGACATTACTGTATTATATCCTTCGTGTTACTCGTTTTCTATCACTTTTTGTCGCATACGCGTTTCAACGAAAAGGCTGAGAAGGCTTCAAACAGTGTGCACGCTCCTTCTCGCCGACACGCCCCTATCAAGTGCAAGGATGACGACTGTACGTAGATGACTAATAATACGTCTCAAACAGATTCGTGCGCATTGTCCTTCCCAAACCCTAAACAAACATCTGCTTAAAGGAAAAAAAGTATGAGATTGAGTCGCTATTCGTTGGGGCGCACTCTGCCATAAGCCGACGATCGCAGCGATCGCCGCATTTTTGTCTTAGGCAGCGTTCATACTTCTGCTGTCGCGAAGTATGAACGCTGCCTAAGACAAAATTGTAGGTAATGCGAGGCTGTTGTTCAGCCTCATATTGCATGAGGCTGAAACAGCCTATTATTGCCTGGATTTTAGAGCAGAGTCCGCCTTTCGAACAGATTCCATTTCAGGGATAGCATTTTGTGTTGTGAACTGCATCTGTCGTTCGTCATTCTAGAGCAAGCGAGGGGGGGGGCGTCACTCTTGCGAGTAGCTTTGGGACTCACATCGCATTTCACACCTCCCCATGCCGTACATTGTGCACGGAATGGCTAATGCAATCGTTCTAGCGATCCGATCGCGGATTATGAGCGCGCTCCAAGATCTACAGTTGAAGAACCTGTAGTCACAAAGATAGGCGGCGTAGAGAGAATGTAGACCACCAATCAGTGGCCTGCGGGGCAGGCATCATGGCAGGCTACTTCTAGTCGAATGTTGAACCACTTCAATTGCACGAGCTCCGTTGGTCATTCTTGGGCTCACTATTCCTAACTTTTAGCTCTTTCAGTAAGTCTACTCTAGAAACTTTTAGATGCTATACGGCAAGACAACCCATATTGGTTGCTCGTATGCGATTTGTGAAAAGCTGTATGTGGGATGCATGTACCATGTGGGGTAAGTCCAAATGTCTACTGTACAATTTCATGAAACAACTTATTTCTTTGCACGCCGGTCGCGGAGCGGCCCCATTCGGTCAAGCGGTATTCATAGACGATCAGTTCATGTTGAGTTCATAAAGGCGTTGCCGAGTCGAGCAGGACTTTTCACACTTCCTTAAGTCCTTCCCCTCACATTAGCACGCATTTTTGGGAATGTGTGAGGTCGCGCTCGTACTATGTGCCGTTGAAGAATAGGGGAGTCCATGAAAAGAACTTCTACAAAATGATCTAGAGAACCATAGAGTCCACGAAAAGAGAAGAATACGTATAGGTAGTATGCCGCAATCAACCGGGGTGGCCTCAGGACGGGCGGAATGGGCCCGCCTCCAGCTGCCTTGCTTTACCAATGGCGATCGGTTATCGATCAGTTTAGGAAGAAAATAACCAGTACTGGAGACGCCGCCATTGGCGCAATTTATAATCCTCGGTACCACCCAGGCTGATTGCTGCGATAACAAGTCCATCGTTTTATCGCAGACAGAAAACTGAGAGAAGAGATCGCTGCTAATAGTTCTTTTATCTGCGCTGCGTATCGCCTACTCGTGCACGGGCGGTCGGTGGAGTTGATTCACATTACTTTTGTAGATTCTTGTTTTTGTCTATTCGTAAGGTATGGTCTAATATTGGGAGAACGTTGAAAACAATAACTAGCTGCTGTTCGGCGTAGGCGGTAGGGGGAGGTGGTGGAGGAATTTCACACTTTCGCCAGTTCCTCTAACCACCGAAGCCTCATTTCAGAGAGGTTGACATCAGATATGGAAATCAGAATCGGGCCAGTTCTGCGTTAGTCGCTGTGCATTTCATTTCGAATGCCGCTTTGGCCCTCAATCCTCCCCTTGTGGGGAGTGCGAGAAAGAAGTCGGGTAGCTGGATCTAGGAGAGATCAGTTTTCTTACAGTGCGTTAAGTGTAGACAACTTCTAAAAGTACCATAAAGGTACTCCCTAAGAGCTTATAGAAACAAGTCTGGTTGTCATAGAGTTCAGCACATCTCGAAACCCTGTTTGACCGTTTATTCACGCCAAGCTGGAAAGTTTTTAATCGCAATTAGGCTCATGTCGCTGGTATTGCACTAAGTATACGAACATTAAAATTAGCCAAAAATGTGCTTTTTGAAAAAGTTACCCGTTTCAACGTAGGCGCGATAACTAACAAGGACTATCGTGTAGCAATATCACCAAATTCCACTGGGCGGATCGGCATCTATCTGCCGACGAAGAGCAGGCGTTGCTCAGACCTGCACACAGCGGTTCTGAGGCAATCGTTGAATCGCTTGTCAGCTGCACCGCGTTCGCTCTCGTCAATCTCGCATCTCGCGCTCACGCGCACAGCGCACTCTCTGGAGGCAAGAGAAGATCTGTTCGGCGAAGAAGCTCACTGCGTGATTGGCGCGGCTGCGTGGCCACTTACGCGCTCAAAAAATGAAGGTGCTGGAGGGGATATCAAGGTACGCAACAGCAACAGGCGTCTTCGCCAGCTCCCGACTTACCGGACTCACAAGAAGCTTGGCTGCAGTTGCCAGAACATAGCAACAAATTGGTCGAAGGTGGGGGTTCTTTTTAAACCTAGTCCAACGACGAAATTTTCTGTTTAGGTAGTGTTGAGAAGAAATTTGACCTGGATGGTTCAGATGGGTACGCCTATTACTGGAGGGATCTTCGCAAGGAGCAGAAGTACTTCAGCAAGCGTAACTTTGGCGGAGGCAGTGTTACGGTTTGGGAATCCACCGAGGCGGTCAGGCTTGAATCCTTAAAGCTAGCTTTCATTTTCACGAACAGGGTGCAACTCGGAGGTGGTATATTTCAAGGACATGGCATGGGGGAGCCGCTGGCTGGGCATTTCTCGGCAGTCACAGTAGGAGAAGTTTTTGTCACGGCAGGGCAGGAGCAATGCGGCGCATCGATGTGGGTAGGTCTAGCCCACTGATTAAAGGAGAGAAATGTAGTCACTCCCCGGATTGACTTTTTGCCGCTTGTTCTCGCGGATGTAAAATCCCGCATAGAATATCTGGAGTATACTTGTAGGAATATTTATAAGACAATCAAGGACGGACTTTCTCAAATGTCGCAGACCTCCGGACGGCGATCAGCCAGGCATGGGCTCGTTTGGATCCACAGCTGCTGAACAAACTGGTCGAGTCGATGCCAAACCGCATTTTCGAAATCATTTCCATAAAATTGGAGAAATTAATTATAGGGCTTGTTAATATTATTGTTCGTAATAAAACATTCCGGGTTCTTGAAGTGTGTCTATACTTATGATACGGTCTGAAAACAGGTCGAGCGTCCGAACAACCTTATATTTTTCAACATTGACAGATGAAGTTGTGAATTACGGTTTTCGTAGCCTTCTCGATTACCGGTATCAAAATGTTGCCATGGAAGTCTGTTCAAAATCCTTTCTGGACATTTTTGGGGGTGTGTCTATACTTATGATAAGCACTGGAGACAGTGGGGCGATGGCGTGGGCAGGCGGTCTGCTGACGAAACTGGTGAAAGGGCTGCTACAGGGTGTTGACCACATCCCACTCAGCCATTCCACCAGTGACGTTGGCTGTGACGCTCGCCCTGCCGTCGTGCCCACTGCTAAGCGGGGTCTAAAATACGAAAACAGTCTTTGGCAACGAGGACAACATTGAACCATTTCAGCGATACAGGTGAAGATGAAGAGCTCTATACAATGGGTCCATTTTGTATGCTCGACAGTGACTGTACTACATATAAGCCGTCACGATGCTCCGGTGGGCTTTGTATCAGAGGACTTTTCAGCAGATAGATATATATCCTACAAGTTTCCGATGTCCAGTATTCCAATAAACATATATACTTCGCATTCAGGACAGGGATTATCAGAAATATGACAGAAGCGGAACCAGAATCAGATTTATTTCGTAAAGCGTTTATTAAAAACCCTACGAGAAATCTACAAAACAAGCGAGTGTTCTTGATTTAGCTCGATGTCGTTCAAATTCTGAAATTGCAAAGTGTGTGGTTGACAAAGTCGCAATCAGCTATGGCGGTGTCAGGGGAGGGCAAATGAACCCGCCTCCGGCTGCCTCACTCTACCAATAGTGACTGATCGATTTGGGAAGAAAACAATCAACGACGGGAACGCCGCGGCTGTGCTCATTCCATCCTTCTTGACACCGGCCCGACCGAATGCAACGACATCAGCTCGTATGTGGAAACTTTTGAACAAGCATCTTCATAAAACTTACTAAGATTCGATCGCTGTCGACTCTGCGATTTCGCTTTCAGGCACATTGACTACCCCTTGACGAACTATGTCTAGAATAGAAACAAAAGAAAATTAAGCGTCATAGACCTAGAAACGATGGCTCATGTTTAACGTTAATGTTGAAGGCGTATGTGATGTAAAGAGAAGAAAACGATGTAAGCGGAGATAGAGGTGGTGTAGTGGCAAGTGGCATGGTCATCACGAGCGCGGTCGAGGGGTAAGTATGAGTCAACCAGCAATGTAAGAACTGGCATGCATCTTAGTACTATACAATTATTAGCAGTAGTATTAGCGAGATGTTTAAGCCAGACTGTACGCTCAACTCCGAGGACGGTCCTTGCTATGTGCGTTTCGTCTTGGCGCGCGGAAGTGAGTTTAGGCAGCGTTCAGACTTCGCGACGGCAGCGCTTCGGTCGCGCGTTCGACGCGATCGATGCAGTCGAAAGCATGCGCATCGATCGTCGAATCGCGCGACCGAAGCGCTGCCGTCGCGAAGTCTGAACGCTGCCTTATGTAGGTTTGTCGCCCAGGCTATCCTCAAGGTGCAGCTACAACACTTGGATCGAAACCACGGTCCTGTACCGACACATGCACTCAGTGGTAGGGATCAACCACGAGAAAGGTGCAGAAGAGTGGGGCGTTCGTCTACGATTCGGCAGCCAGGTGTCCTCCCGTCCTCATTTGAGCTGCGAAAGTGTCACGCTTTGGCACTGTGCACCCAATTCACTCACACATGAGAACGCGGAGTGAGATGTGCACTATGTCCTTATCTCTTTCTTCTTGTAATATGCACATGGCGACAGAAGTTCACTGTGGGGCTTAAGTGTGTTTTTAGAATGTGTGCGAGAAAAAGGCGGGAACTGAAGAACAATAAGCTCAGTTGATCTATGTTGCCGACCCTCCCATTAGAGGTATGGATGTGGATACAGCGGTAGAGATGCCACTAATACAGTTTAATTCGCGCTGCAAACGGTTGCGGCATCGTTGGCGAAGGCTGGGTAATGACGTAGCGGCAGCTTCCACCATTGGTTGGACGGGGGGCTGGGCGCCCGCACAAACCGTGACATGCCCAGCGTTTGCAGCGAAACAAAGACTGTCTAGGTATGATCTGCCCGTGCCCATTTCCAGTTCAAGCCATCGAAGCGTTTTGAGGGCGAGACATTTTAGCCGCTTTGAGCATTATCAAGAGGTACAAATCTGGCGGAAGGCGGATAGCAGTGATGCTTCTACAGGGGGGGGGGGGCAAAAAAAGTTACTTTATCAATCTTTTATCGGACATTTTTACTACCATATTAAAGAGCACATTAAATACTATAATGATACTCCGCCACAGCCTTCTGGAGGAGCGCCATCGAGAGATTCGGCCGCGCAAGTGAAGTGAGCAACGGCGCTACGGAGTTGAGCGAGATCGTTGATTTCTCCGCCACTGTAGACCACCCTGTTGAGCTCCGCCCGAACTAGGTAATTGAGTGGGTTCAGGTCAGGGGACATATTTCAATATTACATCTTCATCAGGTACGAAACGCCCTTCCATTCGAAGTAGGCGGGAGTTTTTCCAAAACCCTTCGATTCCATGTGGTGGCACCCAAACCTGTAGCAGCACAAGGTCTCCAAGAAGGTACGGGCGACCACATGTAGGGAGGATATCCTTCTCGAGTTACTTGATGTAACCGCCAGCGCTCACCTTCAGTCGGGGTCTACAAAGAAAATATCGGTCTTCCCATTCCAGGTACGGCCGGTCCACACCATCAACCCGCGCCTTGGTGAATGGGGTGAAGATGATGTCCTGGACCGTAGCGACGTTGCCGGAGCTGCTCGATGTTGAGGTCTTGCAGATCAAGAGTACTGGTCTCCAGGTAGCTATCCATGGGTGATTCCATTCAAGAAGTTCCGCAGCTGTTTGGAGGCCACGTGAATTCCAAAGGCGTTCTCCACTCAGGCCGCGACTGGAGATGACTTCATATTTTGGTGTACATGAAGGTGAATGGCGGCAGCCGGCTCCTGCTTATAGAGGAAGATCTTGGGTATCTTCCGCCCTGGTACTCATATCCACTTCCTCTGTCTGGGCTGCGAAAACTTCGCTCATATGTGACTCGGCCGGAATGACTTTTTTTTGGCCCCCCCCCCCTGTATATCTGTTCATTCAAAATCGAACAAACCCTTTTCGTTTTCATGCTCCTTGAAACCATCCATGCTCACATTCGTCTCTGATGGACCATCTGAATAGTAGGAGTACTCGTATTGCTCCTCTTCTATTTCACTTGCTGTTTTCGCTACCCCTGAAGCTGCTACCTTGGTGAATCGGTGGTAGGGAATGGTCCAACCATGAGAAGAGCAACGAACCCGTGCGAAGCAGCTTCATCTTCGGATTACCGAAGTCTTCCACTGGGCGAAGCTGAAGCTTGTCATCCTCCAGCTGGCGGAGGCACTCAAGAGAGTCAACTACGCGGGCTCCTCCAATCATCAGTGCAGGGTTCACTGAAAGGCAGTAGTTATTGAACGAAATCATTCCTGTCTTACTAATAATTCACTTTCAATTTCTGTCTCAGAGTTCGGCAGGGTGTACCAGGATACGCTGCCGCCAACCGCGGTGCTCACTGGAGAAGCATCGGCAATAATGTCATCTGAAACAAATCTACCAGGCGATGCATCGACGTTGCGGCGACGCGCCCAAACTACCAGAGTACAACCAGCAATAGTCCTTTCTGATGCAGACGCTGGGCGTTTTCGTGGCCTAAGTTTAGGGTGGCGTCATTCTTTTCCCCCAAATGTTGTCGTTTGCCTGCTTCAACAAATGGTGGAGAACGGGCTGGTGACCTGTCCAATCCAGCCCCCTATCCCCGTGCCCCGATGCTAAAGCGAACACGACCTATTGCAGTTTACTCAACGTACTGTAGCAAAGCCTTGTTGAATAAATTAGATCCGGGTGCAAGATCCTTGTGTGACACTAGTTAGGTAACCTGCGAAACCTGTCCACCTCCCCCACGTCGTCACAAGGCGGATGCAACGACCAGCGTCTGACTAACGTTGAAGACAAGCTGCACAGACACCTCGTGGATTCTGATCCTCTACTTGGGTAGGGAATGGATGATCTGCAGCTGTATAGTGTGCCACTTTAACCGCTCAAAAGTGCGCGGGAGGGGGCTGGAGAGTAACGATACTCGGACGCCGTCTCCGTACTCCGCCCACGGTGCCAAGAGACCAGCCACATGAGTGGCCGTGGCGAAATGCGTTACTTGTCTGCGCACTATCACTTCTTCTTTGCCGCTGAGTGCGTTCTCTGCGGGACCTCGATATCGACACAAGTGCTCGAGGATAGGCGGGGTCTAGAGACGGCGCCCGGGTACTAGCGTACAATTTCCTCCGGTCAAATATGCACGAGAACGCGTTGAAGCCCTGTTCTC
>MU931548.1:0-18814 GCA_036418165.1 Cooperia oncophora
GGAAATCGCAGTGGCCAGGAACGACTTCACCGCGATAAACTGAGGCTAGAACCTTTTAAATGATCCGGTACGCGGTCACCGGTCACATTCGAGACTTGAAAATCGGCATACAAAGCACAGGAAACCTGGGTTTTAGGCCTAAAGAAAGCCCATGCCAGCTCCCATCGCCCGTGTCGTCGTGCTCTCAGGTGCTAGATATGTGGAGCTATACCGCGTATCGGAAGAAAGTCTGCGTGGCAGTACTCTCGTTCTGAATCATTTTTAAACTCCAGTTCTTGCCAGTGCCAAATCACCTGAGGCGCAGAATCGCTTGGTTTTTGGTTCCCTTGCTCGGCTATATCCAATGCTTGGTCAATGGAACTAAAGTCCTCGTTTCCGAGCTTCCTGACTTGCACTAGGAGCCAAAGAGATAAGGGCGTACGGCTGTTGCCTTTTCCCAGGGTACACATTTGGTAAATCCCGTGGGGATCCTACTCCTGTCCGTAGGGAGAAAGGCGGCGAATCTTCTTAGGCGTCTCTGCATTAACGAGAAGAGTTGGAAAGAGAGAAAATTCGGGATGGAACAGAGGGTTTCGCTTTATCCGTTTACCTGCACTATGCACTTCCCTGAAAGAGTAGAGTTACTACTTTTGTGGAATTGATGTTTTCCTATAACTTGGTGATGAGGCGGAGGTGAAGTAGTTAGTGGCACACTTACCACTCGCACGGTCCGTGGTCAAAATCCCGCTCGGCACCCCCTCCCCCAGGCCAACCAAACCTTCTACCCGCCGGGAACGGTGAACAGGGTACAGCATCGGTGCGTGAAACATATAGAGAGTCGTACGTTTCCGCTAGGAAGGGAGGTCGTATTTGGTCGTTGTTGGGAGAAGGGGGTCGTGTGTAATCTTGATAGGAATCTGCCGCCTTTGGAATAAAAGTTTTTCTCGCCTGTTGGCTATTTGCGGTTTTTTCGCGTATCACATTGGCTATATACACCTATGGCCCCCTCGACGGAAAATTTTTGGGTGAAAAACTGGAAAATGTGGAAAATTGGTAGGTAGGTGTTGGGGTAGGGAAGTCGTACTGAGACCCTGTCTGTGGGGGGTCGTACTGACACCTTCCCTCAGGGGGCTCGAGGAGAGGTCTTACTGACACCACCACATCACGATGCTGTATCCTGACGGTAAAATGGTTGGCACCAGATTCTACTGGAAGGATAAGAACACTGACTCGTGCATCGTCTAGCTCCCGCAGCTCTCTACAAATGAGCTTATTCAAGCACCCTGTTTTTACAGATCAGAGAAAGGATGTGTATAGGCCACATCGGCGCTGTTTGGCGACGGCGACGACGGGGGCAGGGGGGAGGCCTTTGCCCTAAACACATTATTCAGACGTTTGCGAACCCATCAACAGTCCTTTAACATTGTTTTACCATGATGGCTTTTGACGAGCTTGCTCTAGCTTCGCAAGAGTTCACAGGTTTCACCAGAGTGAGACTTGTAAACCCGAACAGCTGAAGCAACGAAAGTGCAAAATGCCCCCGCTTCGCGTCGGCGTCGGAGTAAATGGAGTGTAGTTGAGAATTTAAAGGAAGGGGTAGAGATCGCGGTCATTTCAAAGAAAAGTTCCCTTGTCTGTAAAATCAAGGTGCCTGTATAAGTTCCTTTTGTTGCTTCATTATAATAATCCCTTGTTTGTTTTCAGGCAACATGCCTCACAACGCGGGTTTCGTATTACCGACATAGCGGACTTGGACATTGATGCCAATTTGACTTCTACTGTTGAAGAAGCTTTCGCCAAGGTACGCGGCGATGGTTTAGTGGCGATTCACCAATTGAAGCATGGCTTTTTGATACCCCTATTTCAGGCCTATCAAATTGTCGTCAGCTTTACTCCATCTCACATTGAAGCTGTGAAATCGAGAAGTCCCTGCGTGTAGGAGCGTACTGTATATGCATGACCTCATGAGTCAAGAGTTCTTCACGCTGAATAGCATTAACAAGCGATTCCGACCCGTGATTTTCAATGTGAGTGATGGATCTCGTTTTGTGGAAAGAGTTATAGTCCTCATGAAATCTCGACTGGGCGTGTGGCGGGGGCGGCGCTAGCTAATTTTCCACCAATCATAGCTCAGCTCATCTGGCAACGGCTGTTGGGAACAAACTGGCGCAGCGCCAAAATCCACGTCACACTGACACGCCCCATCTGTTCGGTTGCTGAGGACTGTATTTAGCTGTTAGTCAAAACCGATTCCGATTTTGCAGGACACTCAACCAAGCGATCTCCCGGTCGGTTGGCCACGATCGACGCTCGTCTATCACTTTCCAACGAACATGGCGGCACTTTGTACAAAGATATTCAAGAGTAATGATCTTGACAAGTCCAGCGTGACAACAAGCTAAACTGCTTCTCAACGCATTTTCTAGGTGCAGTCTGACGACGGGGGGGCATTTTGCACTTTCGCTACTTCCCATCGACGTGTCGACCTATCTAGACAGCCTCTTCTCGAGTTGACAGGTTTTACCATGATGGCTAGATGAGCTTGCTCCAGCTTCACAAGAGTTCACAGGTTTCGCCAGAGTGAGACTTGTAAACCGGAACTAGGGAAGCAATGATAGTACAAAATGCCCCCCCCCTCCCCCTGTCGTCAAACTGCATCCATTTTCTAGGTTTTTAGCTATAATATTGTACATAAGTTGTGGTCTTAACGCACGGGTGTGTGTAATTCTAAGTAGACTTATTTGCTCAGTATCAAACCATATCATTTATGGTAGAAAGCTGTGGCCACGAACGATGTCTCCCTCAACAGCCGCACGAAAGTTAATTATCGAAAATAAAGATGTTTTTTACCACCAGATTCGAACAGACTGGGCTACCTTGACCCGGAGCACCCGCTTAATCTGTGATTCCTGCTATGCAAGCATCCTGTTCGCAGCGTCTATTTCACTATTCCTCAGGTGTAGTGAACTATACCCTTGTTATTGTTAACCCATTTGACTTGTAGAAAATAATTACCAACAACTTTCATGGTTCTGACCAAGCTGTCTTAATAAACCCATCAGTCGCGCGCTCAGAGTAACCCGGAATATACGGTTTTGTTCGGTGCGGATACTGGGGTAGTTAGAGGGCTCGGTCTGGCGCGGAACCAGCCCGTTTTTCACTAACTGTACTCACACAATATCTTCCACAGTCGTGGCAAAACAGACTGACGCCGCGCCAAACCCAGCGCCCTGACGCGCCCCAACATCTGTGGCGAGCAAAACTATAAGTTGTTACAGCAGCTGATATATCAATGAATCACATTTATCTTATTCCTTATTAATTCAAGCCACGGCATAATAAATAAAGTACAACACAAAAGCCATTCGACTGGATAGGCAGCGTTCAGACTTCGCGACGGCAGCGCCTTCGGTCGCGCGTTCGGCGCGATCGATGCGCATGCTTTCGACTGCATTGATCGCGTCGAACGCGCGACCGAAGCGCTGCCGTCGCGAAGTCTGAACGCTGCCATATCAGGGCCAATATCACAATCCGTTGACTAGTTCCTATCACTTTCGTGCAATCGAAAATCATGAACTAACGGGATGAAAGGTCAAACAATCGAAAGCAATAAAACCAAAGAGACCCTAGAAACCCGTAAGGAAAAAGCGTGTTATAAGGAAAAGATTGAGGCGGTACGCACAACACTCAGGCATCCACATGTATTCTACCAAAGGGATCACAGACAGGGCACATCGTACGCTGGGGATAACAGAAAAGGGCACATTTTGGAGGCAGGGGTCGTACTTGTCCTTATGAGAAACGCCTTCGGTTTATTTGCTCTTGTTGGTTTTTTTTCGCGTTTTACATGCAGTATACCCATACTCTTCCCCCACTGGACACCTTTTGAGGAAATGAAGAAATTTCATTTTCGGAGAAAGTCCGCAAAAGTGCTAGGAAGCTCAGGAAGTTAGGAAAACTAAGGAACGTGATAGGGGCGATGGATGATGGGAAAGGAGTTCTAGATTTGACTGCGCTTGCATTCCAACCAGGGCATGTCATACTTTGGGAACCTCTAGCGTGGGATGCCACCTGGTAGCTGGAGGGAAAAGAAGTCGTTTTTCCCCCGGGTTCTCCCGTTTTACAGGCGGTATACACAAGACCGCAGATTTTTGGGGTAGAAGTGGGAGATTTTCTGAACAGCTTCTCAAAAAGGGTAGGAAGTATGAGAATTCAGGAAGATGTAGGTGCAAGGAGTGTGTAAGACGGGGCGGGGTGGCAAAGGCCAGGGTCGTAGCGGAGGAGGATATCTCGAAAGTATCGTATTTTGCCAAATTTTTCCGCAACAGCAGGACATTCCCTGTTCCTCACACCCTTTACCACCACACTTATCAATTGTTATCACATCCTATCACCTACTATCAACATCTCCATTGGGTCCCTTATATTACCTGTAGCAAATGGTTTCTTCCCATGCTGCTGTAAAGCCCACTATGACAGACAGACAAACGACTGTACGTACTTACGTACAGCAGGACGGACCACCTTCTATCATAGGAACGATCGTAGTGTACCTCAACGATCCAGAACAGAAAAAGGATCTGCAGAGATCACAAAAGGATCATTCTTGCTCGCGTCAATAGACGGGTTTATACTTTTTCAATTCCACCAAGATATGGTGAATATTGACCATGTCGTTACGTGCTGGATTATCGCGGAAGATCTCGTGCGATACTAATTTGGAGAATCGTTGCACATACTGCACCAGTTGCGTGAAAACGGCCTGAAAGTTGATACCTGAGCATAGCAAACCCAGGGAGAGGGAGTAAAGAGGTTCACGTGGCGGCGCCGTGACGGTTTACCTCCGCTGCGGCACATAATACAAACGCCGCACCCGGCGTCATGTGCGAGGTCGCTTTCGCCGCGCCGCCGCAACGAGGATCTCCTGACCAACACCCTAAATCCTTATGCCGAAGTTTACCTGAAGGATATTGGTGCCGTTTTTGAAGTTAGTGAAGGATTTCACTACTTCACCATTTATAGCATCTATGGAACGCCTCCAATTTGCAGAAAACGTCTGTACTACTGCTGTGAGCTTATCTACAATGAAGTCAAACTACGGCATTACACAAAAAGTAGAAAGATACTGACATACCATTATATCGAACAAGTAGATGTGTATGTCCTTGCTGAACTAAAGGTTCACATTCACTGACAAATGATAACAACGATGAAAAATGGGGTTGCAATGTTGCCTGGAAGGGTGTGAGTTCATTTCATACCAATTGAGAGACAGAACATTCTTATCTGTCCTTTATACCTCCACGAATTCTCCTATAGCCTTCTGCTCCAACTCATGAATAATCGAATGGATTCGACTGTCTTGAACTACTCGCTCCTTAAAAAGATGAATAACGGCTTTTATAACGAAATGCACAAGTCAAATGGACGACATTGTTCCCTCACGAGATAACTCGGAGAAGCGAGCGTTAGGCAGGGTTTATACTTTGCGTCAGCGTTCTAAACGTATGGCAGCGTTTCGAGCGACTAGAAAACTATAGTTGTCGTCTACCATTTTGATCACATGCCAGCGTATTCATGGATTGCCCGCGAAAACCTCGAAACTACTCGCGAAATGCTCAGAACGCTGGCATGAGCTCAAAACGATAGATCAATAATATCTATAGTTTCTTGAACGCTCAAAACGCTGCAGTACGCAAGATCAATACCTCCCATAGTAGTTGCCAAATCGCTAAAACGCGCAAAGTAATGAACGTACTCTTGGGCACGCCAGGCATGCGAGCATACAAAAGAAAAAAACCGCCAGCAGCAGCATTAAATCTTGCCTGGCTGATTTCAATACTGCCATGATGCACCAGTGAATTTGAGAGTCTTTTCGTGAAATAATTGGCACTTCACTCTTGCAGCAAGGCAGAGCAGGAGCGAGCTAGACAGGGTCTGGGGCGGAATCTACGTACAAATCTTGTTTGTTTGCTCGTATGATGACATTTGCGTTGTTCGTTTTTCTGAGAATTGACGTGCACGCAAAGGACTCACATCAATAATTCCGAGTGTCAGGTCATAGTTATTAATGAGGAAGACCAGACGATCTCTCGCGTTCGGTAAGCAAGTCGACATCCGGAGAAGCAGTTGTTCGACAGCATCCTCGCACGACTCAAGAATTGCTTCCATTTTCTTTCCCAACTGGAAAGGAACTCCAATTAATGAAGGAGGGTGGTTAGAATAGAGTTCATAACAACCTCTCGTCCGCTCGATTCCGTAACAACGAGAAATGCGCACGTCAATTCAGCGTATCGTCTCACAATCTGAACATGAAATCAAAAATTGCTCTAGCGAGGTGAAAAAACAGATCAAAATTGCTCTAGCAAAGTAAAAAACATCTGTTGGTATATAACCGGCAATACAAGCGAACGGGATCGTAATGGCGGCTTGGCTCTCTCCACTGAACTTCGCAATGTAAAAGAAAATTAAGAGTCGAAACCTCAGGGGGGGTGGTGCTCTTGTTATTGCGATACATATAGAATGAAGACCTTGAGAGTGTAGGATAAAGGGGAAATGGCGATTGAAAGCGCGAGACTCAGCCACAAGTGCGAGGCTCACACTAAAAAACGACATGGTGATCGAATCCCAATAAGTCTTTCCTAGCAAGACCTTTGAAAGACAAAAGGCATGGGAGATTGAGTTCTTGGTCTAACTGACTAGAAAACCAGTTAACATGGACAACGTTATACTTCAGGCCAGCGGATCTAGTTCACCATCGTGTGCTTAGTCCTGGAACTTACAACATAGGACAGTATTTACATTAAACCCATGCGATTAATGTTTAAAGACTCCGCAAGGCGGAACATCTACAGCGCTTGATCTCCTAACGGATATAAAGTCTAAAGTCTAGTCTTTACCGCTGATCCATCCCTTTCTGGGATGCGGCAAGCATTCCACTTCCATTCAAAACCGCAGTGGCTTACTGAATGGCCTATGCAAGGACTTGTAGAGCCAGCTGGTGTACCAGACAGTGTTCTTTTCCCCAAAAGAAGACTTGACGAGCCTGAGCGAGACCGGATCCAGGGTTTGATCCAGGACCGTGCGCGTGGTAAGTGTGCCCTTTGCCGCTACACCACCTCAGCTTCCCAACAGATGTAAAAAAGATAAATTGAAAAGAACAGGTAGAATTTATGTAGATACATCGCAGTCACACAAAGATTGCAATGTTAAATAATCACTTACATAATGTGGTCTCGTGTCGATTGGCGTTTGCATACGCTTAACATCAAGGGCTTTCACACTATCGTTATGCATCTGCATTACTTGTGCTAGTCTAGTCCACAGCTGATTCGATATTGCTTCCCAATATCTGAAAATGAAACCATATTATAGCATCCACTAACTGTCGATCTTTTAATTAGTTTAATGGTTTTTCGGAGTAGTTCTGCTTGGTGGGGGCAGCAAAAGTACTCGCGTATATTGGCAAACTATTCAGTAACCATTAACAATTTCAATAGAGAAATAGAAAAGGCCTTCAGTACTGTCTACCTCCCACATTTATTTGATAAAACCTCACCCGCTCATTGAAGGTATTTCTCTCTCCGTCAATAATCGATGGAACTTGTCGCACAGACAAATGCACAGATGAAGACTAATGCAGTCAAAATTCACTGCAATCCTTTCATCGAATGGCGCGACGCAGATGAGGCGCATGGCGCTAACCTTCAACATTCATAGATTTTAGTAACCGTGACTGAACACTCACAAATTATTTATGTTTACCTTCGCATGCAGATCAATGGCTGTTTGGCCTGATACCATGAAGAAGTCAGTTAAGAACAAGAACTCATGACTGCAGTGATCCACGAACGCGAGATGAATCGAGCGAAACAAGGCTTCGAATTGGAACTGAAATACTGAGATCGTTCACCGAACGAAATGAGATAGACGGCAGTTCGGCTGGAGGAGGTGGCGCATTTTGCTTGTTCCAGTACAATGCCTCTTGTGGAGCCTGTGAACTCCATTCGCACTTTACAAGAGTTTACAGGCCTTACCAAGGTGATACGTGTAAGTTAACAAGAACTGGCAAGAGAAACTAGGGAACACATGTCCCCCCCCCCCTAGGCCGAACAGCGCCGAATGAATTATTTTGTTGCAGAAAGATTTACAAATACTTGCCTTTTGATTAGCCTCTTGAGCAGCATGTGGAACAATAAGTGGGTTGAGGAAGTCATGGGTGAGTATCTCTTGCCGAGAGCCTAATGAAAACACAGTTGCCCTGTTTCGATGCTGAAAATATTCGAATATTCCAAAAGCAGAACAGTGACAAGTTTATACTTACATGTGGCTTGCCTGCAAATAGACCAGAGATACCACCAGACTTGACAACATCTTCTGCACCTAACAAATCCTCTTTGGAAGCTGCATCTAACATCTGAAATCACAAAAATATCTGGAGCCTAATAGGGCTTATATGCAAATAGTTAGCAATATCCCCTTGAACGTTTTTCGGTGCAGTTCGACAAAGGGTAGGGGGGGACTTTGTGCTTTCGCTGCTTCCAATTGTCGTGTCGAGCCATCAAGCAGAGATGAGAGAAATCAGGAGAGCCACGAAGTGATACCAGTCACAGTTTGTAGAAACTACTTGTCAGCTCTTATTAAGCAATGAATGGGAAGCAGAAAAAGTGCGAGTGCCTGCCCCCTTCCCCTCCCCCCGTCGCAAAACTGCACCAAGAACAGAAAGACAAAAGGAATGTAAGGAAGGCCTTGAATCCCTTCTGTATCCGTGCAATGAACGCACAAATATTAACAGACTAAATAGTCCCAAAACTATCAAACGTACCATTAATTTGAATAGACGCGTGATATATGCCTTGAAATAAGAGAAAAACATTTTGCTAACGGTATCAACGTACTCATCCTGGACCTGAAATGTGGAAACCTACCAATCAGCAATCATCTCGTACGCAGCACACCTCTCCCCATACCTCTTGAGCTATGTTGCTCTCATTCGCCGCTAAAAACTCGTAAAAGAAACGAGACTTGAGAAGTTGATGCTGCGGAACTTGATAATTTGACAATGGTTTACGGAACATGTATATTTTCGAAAGAATCCATTCCCTTATTTTCTCAATCGCCTAAAATATCAAAAATATCAAAAAATAAATAGATACACTGCATATCCCGAGGATACGGAGGGCGTGGCTGCATTCGAGCATAACGTTGCAAGTGTTTTTTGAGCGATATTTCCGCTCGGGACAACTGTCATCCTGTTTTGTGCTGTACAGATATATGATTACAACTGCCCCAAAACGGTAATATCGCACCAAGTCGATAGCACATTCTGATGAGGAACGCAGCCACACCCTTGCCATCTCCCGGATATGGAGAGTACTTACTCAAATAAGGGTAAGTCGTAAATCATACCTTGAATTTCAGGCTTTCCAGCACTCCCAGAACATCATACACAGAACGAGCGTCCTTAGACTCCTGAGCCTTGATGAAATTGATCTTATGTTGCAATTCATGCAGTTGTTCGAGGAAAGCGCGATCATTCACATCAGTTTCCATTATAACTCTGCAACTCGAGAGGGATTGATTAATCAGAAACAAGTGCGCTGTTCGGGTTAGAGGGAGGGGGGCGCGTTTTGCTCTTCCGTTAGGTTCTTTTGTTGGTTCCTGTCAAACTACACGTTTCACCTTGCTAAGTCTTGTAAACTCTTGCCAAATGTAAACTAAGCTCATGCTGTTGCAAACTTCACAGGAGTTCACACGTCAGCATGAAAGGAGTCGTCAGTAATCGCTAGGAACCAGCAAAATGCCCCCTCCAAGCCAAACTGCGTTGAAGCAGACATCACTTACTTGATCATATTCTGTGGTACAATTATGTCATCAACAAACTGACTCAACTCGCCACGAACTTTTTGTCTGTTTTCAAGTTCCTGGAAAAGAATATATGATGGCACGTTACGGTAATGTATGGCATGATAAGAGTTACCTGATTAATTGAAACAGACTGCTCTTGCAACCTTTTCATATCTTCACTAATCGTTCCAAGATCACCTTGGAATCCAAGCAGCATTTTCTCTAAACGCTGAAAAAAATAATGAAATGGTAAGCTGTGGCTTCTTGCCACAAGAAAGTTCACCCGTTTACAAATCACGTACGTAAATGGGGTTTCTTAATCTGCGTTCATACCTTTCGTCATCTGAGTGTACGGCGCGTTTCAAGCGACTAGGAAAGTAGGGATATCGATACAGCATTCTGAGCGTACTCCACTTTGGCTGGATCGATATCGATACTTTACTAGTGCCTCAAAAAATGATGTAAGGTATGAACGCAGCCTTCTCCACAAAATGGCTGCTAAGGGAGAGGGTGGTATGGCATCTGGCTAAGCCGGGACTGTGCTATTTTCAAAACGTGTGCTCTTCAGTTGACAAGATGGGCGTCGACAAACTTTGCTGGTTAGTGGAACAAATGGTGGAAGTTCGTCACCGCCCTCTACAGTTGAATAGAATAGCTCACTGACAAGCTTAGCGTCAAGTGGTGGGGAAGAAAGTCTTCAGAATAAACTCGACGAGCGTCTCTCCACATGCACAGCATGGCGATCCTACCAGATTGACAGGATTGCACGACCGGCCCTGCCCTTTCTGGAGGATCCAGTTACCGATTCGGTGGAAAGGTGGTTGCGCCAACCTGGCGGCGGCGCCCAAAACGAATGTTAGAGCACTGGATAAGACCTATAGTCAAAACTTCAGCAGAAATTCACTTCAGATTTCGAAGGAGTAGTTGAATAACAGCCGAGAGCGACATTGGGTGAAACTTGGGCTGCGTTCATACTGTGCATCAGTGTTCTGAGCGCACGCTAGAGTTCTCAGCGTATGCCAGCGTGCGGCATCGCTTTCACTGGCAAAAAATATAGATATCGATCTAGCGCTTTAAGCGTACGCCGGCGTTTTCAGTAACTGCCCGCGAAAAGCTGGAAACGCTGGATCAATGCCTCTACTTTGGCATACACCCAAAGCGCTGAAGCAAAGCATGAACACTCTCTGACCGCTGATGTATTGTTTCTAGGGGCTCTAGTTCACTGCAGATGCAGGGGCGTGTCAAACAGTATGAGCGTGCCACGGCGCGTAACCCGCTCCCTGTCAGTTGTTGAAGCGGGAATACTGCAACAACTGGTAAAAAATGAGTGATGCCGACGATATGATACAGTCTTGTCATGCTAGCTCCAACAAGTGGTGGAGAACGGGTTCGGCCCCACTCCAACTCTTGACACGCCTCTTCGTCGGCAGCGAACTGGACTATACTTCACACACTTTCACTCTGTTAACTTTCTATGACCAAAAAACCCACCTCGAAGACTTGATCACAAGCAAGTATTTGATTGTGAAGATCCGTCAACTTGTCGGCATTTTGGATACATTCTTTCACAGCTATTCGATGAGCTTCAGTAAGCTCCTCATTCACTTGAACTAAAAAAACCCCAAAGAAGCTTCGATGCCTTCCCAATAAAAAACTGGTATATAGAGCATACCGGAAAAGTTGCTAAGATCATGACCAGCTGACAGTGCTTCTCGAACAATACTTTCATCTGCAGTAGACAACTCAGCTAGGCAATCCTCTACAGCTTTCAGACTATTCGTTGATTTATCCTTTCGGATTGACATCTAAAGAGCTAAATAGGTGTTTGTCGCCGAATGACCGTTAATGAGAATAATATACAAGGAAACCACGTTATTCAAACGGTTATTGAAAGAATGGAAAAAAATCAGCTGGAAACGACGTTGGCATAAGTTGCAAGCGGTTGCGGAGCGGATTCTCGTTGGAGCGAGTAATCCTGCAAAAGCCCATCCCGTTTTCCCAGCAGCATTCGAAAGAAGCTAAGTAAGTATCGATCCCAGAGCAAGTTCTGCCATTGAGAAAATTCTTTCCAAGATGCGACCCCCACCTACATCTTCCAAGATTTTCTCAAGCTCCTACCGTTTTTTTCTTCAACCAGTCACTTTTTCCCCTTTCGTCTAAAAAACTGCCGTCGATAGGAGAGAAAGAAATGAGAGGGGAGGGGCGAGGGAAGGTCTATGAAGGTGAGTGGCAATTTGTCATCGGGAATTTTTTTGCGCTTGTTGATTTTTCGCGGGTTTTTCTCACTTCCGCACGACCCCTCCCCCTTCCTTAGAATGTCGCTACGATCCCCCCCCTCTACAACGGCCCTGAAGTAAGAAAAAAAAATCAATTATCCAAGAAATTCTTTCCCAGCCCAAATACGACCCCCTGTTGGAGAATTCCCAACAACGATGTGCCCTGATTCTTATACAACTACAACTTTCGTAGCTGAAATGAGTAATTTTTCGGTGGCGACCTCACACCCCTCCACCCGACGGCCAAAATTTGGGGAAAAAGTGGAATGTTTTGAAAAAGTGTGAGTGGGAAGATGGGAAAATTGAGATGGTGCGTAGGATGGAGGTTGCACCAGAAGAGGAGGCCGAGAAACGTCGTGGTTCCATTGAAAACTCTGAAAATTTTTCACAGAAGTCTCTCCAGCGGCAGGGATTTGCCCTGAGGGGTGAAGGGCATTTTGCACTTTCGCTAGCTTCTTTTGCTAGTTCTTGTCTCACGTCTCACCTTGGTGAGACATGTACTTGGTGAGACACGTAGTGTCTTGACAGCTCATACGAAAACCCTGCTTTTGCATAGCTTCAGAGGAATTTACAGGTCTCCGCGGGAAGCGCCGACTGGCTCGATTGGAACCAGCTATATGCCCCCACCAAACCGAATCTGCTTTTGCATACAGAGCCAATAACAATGTTTTCAGGTCATATGGAAACGTCGGCAATGAGCGCCCGAAACCACTGCGCTACAAAGGCGCTTTTGTACAGTAGTTCAAACAGTTGTCCCACTATTATAGAGACACGTTGCCGTTGGAGTTGAACATTCCGTTGCTATCTGATGTTTTTGTGGCTAGTGCTCATAAACTTGATCACGTGTGATGTAATAACAGAATGAAGGAAACTATAAACAGTAACTGATCAGTTCATTATAGGAACAACCTGAGTAGCTGAGCTTCTTGAACTCCTTACAGTTGCTTGACGTGACTTGAGACACATATTCCCGCTTTTGCTTGATTGGTGGAATCCATTATAATCATAGTGACCCGAATCGCAGTCTCAGAAATTCTGCTAATCTTTCGAAGGTGTCGAAAGGTATGAGGGGCCAGTGAGTGCATTAGAGCAAGTAGGTTACCCAGTCAGCCAGCCGCTCATTCAGTGGAGAAAACTTGTTACGCCCAACACCTAACCAGTCTTGCAAACGCTATGCGTTAGACATTGGATCGGCAGTCCAAGGAGACAATTTCCCATAGCTAACAAGAGGCTTCAAGATGGCATCATTTGTGGAAAAGGTTGGCTGTGCTCTAATCCGCGCCGCGTCGCACGCCAGGGCACATCATTGGTTGGGGATTTTGGTCGAGTCTGTTACAACCCACGCCCCCTTCTTTTGTAGGATGCGTACACCGCCCCCTAATCCGGCCTCTCCGACCTATCTCTCCTCATCATGAGTCGAGCCGTCGGAGGGAGGGGAGGTCCTTCCCTGCAAATTTTTCCAAATCTTCCCCGAAAACCTCCATGCTTTTCCCAAAATTGTAATCACAAAAAAGACAACCGACCGCCGCCTACGACGCAAACGTGAATACTGAATCCCCCCCCATCCCCACAAACCTGACCAAGTTAAGCCCCTCCCTCCTTCACAGAACATCCGTGAGCGAGAAAAAATCAACTATCAGAAACAAATTTTTCTCTGCCCGAATACAAACCCCTCCCATCAATGGCGACCAATACGACCCCCTATATGGAACCCCCCAAAGCGATGTGCCGCCTGTGCGCACGCCCTATCGTTTACATGATCAGGACCCGGTAAGTGACACGCAGCAAAAAATACCTCCACCGAGCCGAACCGTGCCAGAGATTAAGTTCTTGCCCTCTCCTGCAAGCATATTCAGCACGGATCAACCATCAACCAGCCTATGGCACCGCAATAAGGGCCGTGTATTGAGACCGGAGTCTTTCAACATTTATTACAATTCTCGACTTTGCGAGACGCAAGAGACAAAGCCTCGCCAGATAAGCGAGCACCAGTGACTGTGATCTGACCTAAAGCACAACCATAGCGCTTCTTTCACGATCAATTTTTTAGCACTGGACGAGAAATTAGAGAAGACCAAAAGACACGTGCGAGCAAGATGGTGACAGAACGGCCGAAGCATGAGTGAACAGAAGGCAGTAACTCCTGATAGGGGCCCAGCGCAGCATGACCACAGATCATTCTCTTGGGCGCGGGTCGCCAACTAGTGATGGGATCATACGGGGAGGCAACAGCCGTCCATCGCCTATGTCCACTTACCTCCGAGCCAGCAGAAAAGTTTAGCATTATCCAGTGATAGCCTGAATATCAGTCACCATCTCCAGGGCGGGAAGCTCAACAAGGGATCACCGGAGACCTATTGGGCTTTTCAATTGGCCCTGGCTTTCCTCGAGGCCCTCTCTCAGTAGGTCTTATGGTTAGCATGTATTTTAACTCTTCATCGACTGTAATGCAAAGTTTATATTTGGAGCGGATATTCCATTATGAACCACCACTCAGGTCGCCGGCCAACGCTGGGATCTTCTTGGTTTGTAGAAGGAGAAGATTTCTCCTGTGAAGCGTGCCTTCCGCGATTTTAGCTGGCGAAATCAGTGATCTTTTAAGCCTTCCTTTGAACTGCCTGACATCATTTCATTCGTTCACTTTATGGCAGCAATCGAGCATTTTGAAACCATAATAGGTGGCCACAAAACACACATTTCCACAGTTGCGATAACAGAATAGCATCACTACGTCCATTAGTGATAAGGTATCGACGATTAATAAACACAAGCCATGCCACCTGTGGACCAACACCTCTGCTCATTAAAATTTATTGCCTTCTATCAATGTTCTTCGTTATAGCATGGTATTTTGACTACACTGTATATGTTACAGCATAGTATGTCAAGTGCTACTACCCTTAAAGGCAGTTGGCACGATGGTTTCCTACTTACAAGGAAAGGATGGTTGGTCGAAGTGGCCATTCGAAATGAGATGTATACTGCCCGATGGGCCCTTGGACGCTGATTACAAATCTGCCCTCCATATCTGCTAAACGATTCCCTGGTTATGCAGGAATTTTGACCAGGTCACACCCATTTCCAGCATGTATATAAGGTACACCAAAACGCCCAAATTCGCTGAAATCTGAAATTAGAGGTGCTCTGGTGCCCTGGAAATCAACACTGCAGTCATTTTTCGTGAAATATCTTGTTCGCCTTCTGGAGGGGCAGGGTGTGCAGGAACCTGCAACGTCCTTGGCAAGCGTTTTTACGCCGAACGAGTGTGATATTCGTGCTCTGGGGCTCAAATTAGCCCTAGAGACAAGTTTTCAACCAAATTTGAGATTTCGACCTATTTTCGATACAGTGGGGTAACCATGGGCAACAAATTCCTTAAGGTCGCTGGCACTATCGAAATCTGTGAGCAATGGAGCTTTTCCGCTAAATTTCAGTCCTTGCTGTTATTGACGGTCCTGATCACAACCACGACATCCATCTTTGGCTTCCATGCCATTTGGAATCAGTTTGGCGACACAACACAACGCAACGAATAATGCCGCCGAAACCAACAATCAGGAGTGTTCCTTTGGGAGTGTGCCAGAATGGCTCTATTCCTTCAGAAATAAAATTTTTCGGTGGATCAGGTCTCCTACCCCGCAAAAGTGTCTTTAGGATGTGCAAGAGATTTTTCGTGTGGATGAGCTCACCCATCATTAAGATACTTGCTGAGCATTGGTGGTCTCGAGCAGTGGTCTGCTCAACAAGCCTCCATAATTCTGCTCAAAGAATCGTTCAGCAGATTTGGAGGACAGATTTAAAATCAGTGTCCAATGAGGCAAGCCGGTATACATCTCATTTGAAATGACTACTTCGACCAACCATCCTTTCCTACTTAGCCTAAAATGCTAGTAGGGCGCTGTATAGTGGGGAAATGGCGAAAGAACGGAGTGAAACGGTCAAAATCCTGCGAAGAAAAAGCCTCCGTTCTCAGTGACTTGAAAATCGATTTCGGACGAGTTTCCCGTAGCATCTTGCCAATCACCGCTACCGAAGATACGGCTGCATATGTGTACCCATGTATGCATGCAGCATCACGGCCGCTTCATACCAATCCCTTCGCTTCATAATTTGCTTAGCAAATGAATGAATACGAGCGTCAGGAACGGTCGTCCATTTGTGGGCGGGTGGGCGTGGCGGGCGTTTGGGACGTCAAACGTTTGTGGCTGATAGGGCCCTTATAAGGCACTACCTCGGAAACCTAATGGAGCGCCTGGCCCAGGGTCGCGAAATTCTATCCTGCCAGCAGTATTGATTCAGGCCGGGACGTTCGTTGCAGGAGTAATGGGACGCTATTTTCACATTACCTAGATGAAGGAGGTTCAGCCACAAGTCCTTGGTTCTGAACGCAAAGATAGGCTGCGTTTATACTTTGCGGCAGCGTAGCGCGACACGCTGGCGTACGCTAGCGTTTCTCCAGCGTTTCACCAGCGTTTTGCTAGCGTTTGCAGCGGCAGGGGAGTAGAGACTATGGGAGAGCTGGAGGGTACAAAACACATCGATTGCCGTCTGCGTCGCGTCTCTCACTCGCCCTTAGTCTCTACAATGCACATCGCTTCTGCGTCTCCGACGGCCACATAGTCTCTACAATGCACATCGCTTCTGCGTCTCCGACGGCCATAGTCTCTACATACACATCGCTTCTGCGTCCCCGACGGCCACATGGTCTCTACAATACACGTCGATTCCGCGTCTCTCACGGCCACATAGTCTCTACTCCCTGCCGCTGCAAGCGCTAGCAAAACGCTGGTGCCGCTGGAGAAACGCTCGAGAAACGCTGGTGAAGCTAGATCGATAGCTATGCTTCCCGTGCCCTCGCTACGCCAGCGTGCCGCTGGTGACGCTGGTGAAGCTAGATCGATATGCATCCTCTCTTCGGCACTGCCGCTGGCGTACGCTGGAAGCGCTACGCTACGCTGCCGCAAAGTATAAACGCAGCCTAAGGGCGATCGTTGTGAGGTCCCCCCCCCCCCACCCGCCCACAGCAGGCGAGGTTCTATTTGGTCGCTGGGGAGAGGGTCGCATTCACCTTTTGACCTTCTGAGAAAGGTTGCTGGGTTTTTCATGTTTCGTGTGTACACTCCTTATCCCTGAGCCAGAGTAGGCGTGGCATTTGAACATGGCACGGAATTGGTTACTCGTGGAATATTCCAGTCTGGGACAACTGTCATCTTGTTCTGTGTTGGACAGCAGTTGTGTCAAGATGGAAATATTCCACCAGAAGCATAGACACCTTCAGGTTAAGTTGAAGAATGCAGCCACGCCTACCCGATCTCAGGGATTTCGAGTATAGTATAGTCCCCCCCCCCACCCCAAATCGTACCAACCCCCATGGTTCCCTCCTCCTCACCGGGGAGGGTTGCAAGGACCCGACATAAGCAATGATGTGCCCTCAAACATACGAGACGACAGTACGGGGCTTGCTGACGTCTTAATCCGTTACTAACGAATTTGAATAATTGAACTATGCACTTGAATTTTTGTTCGGTGTACAACTACCGATTGAGAGGATTCAGGGGAGACGTGCAACAGAATCGTCCAGGGCAGCGCCCTCGGCGTATGACAGCTCACTTACGTGCATTTGCTAGCCGATAGCTTTGCGACTGGAGCAAATGATTTACTACAGCGTACATCCGCAACATTTAGCAGGTTTCATCAATGATTGAAAATCTAATGATTTTTTTGATAGTAACACACAATTGTTTGGCGGTTCCATAAACGCAACTTCAGGAAATAAACAGATACAAAAGAAATCAGATAAGGCCGTGATTCTCCCTATGTTTATGTGGTTCACATGATTTGCGCAGTCGCCAGCGTCAATATAATAGATGGATGGCCAAGTTTTTCTGTGAGCTGCTGTAAAAGATGACAAACCAGAGCAAATGTTAAAGACCCCAATGAATTTCGTGCTCTATTGAACTTTTTATACTCTAACTGAAAACTTAACCGTAACTGAACACAAGACTCGATCCTGGGTGATATCAATATTTACCTTCCCTTCAATAACCCTATTCAAACCGCCAGAAGCACGCTTCGTCTTCTCGCCGCAAGTATGTCGCAGGCCACGCCCACCAGCTGCACCGGACGATTCTGTTGCTACACACCCAGGATTCAGAACGGCAGCAGGACAAAATGGGGCGATTGAGCTTCACCCGGAACAACCACGCTCTCCCCTATGAAGTCGCCTCAACCTTGGAGGAAACCCTTGGCAATAAAAGAAAACTTTTTGGAACTTGAAGCAGCACGTGGACGCTTATAAGATAAATTCTACAAAAAAAAATTCTACAAAATACAAAATCATAAATTCTCAAAATTTGGAAATCCAGTTTCTGCGCAAGGAAGGGACTATCTTATCTCCTTATCGCAATACCTCCAACTACTTTGGCACAACTGTATTTCCGACATAAATCACGAATCTGCTGACAAAATCCCTTTCGTATTGATCAAGCTGTGGTTATACCGGCGCAGTGGCGTCGTCTTGGGGTAAGCGTTTCGGGATTGATTCTTGTTCAGACAGCTGAAGACACAGTCCAAGCATGGGCGGAGACAGCCAATCATTGTACCTTTCCCTTTTGACACTTCATATCTCCAGAAAGGAAGCTGCAAAACTTTCCAAAGCTGCAGGAAATTGACAGCTTGATAAGCCTTTCCAGAGACGGAATTCCATTCTCGCA
>MU931549.1:0-27713 GCA_036418165.1 Cooperia oncophora
GGTCGATTTACGGATCCTTCGAGCAGAGGAATACTGACCAGAAAGTCATTGACAAACCTATCCTGGCCGCTGTCAAGAAAAACCTGAACATAAAGCTCTCTTCGGTCGCTCAGGATCGCGGTTCATATGGGTAAGAGGCAGTATCTTCACAACATGGTGTTCTAATTTTGTTGTTATCAATGAACTGTTTGTTATTTTCTCGTCACTTCCCACAAATGTTTTTCTACCCTCTTTACTGTCTATCTGACAGATGTGTGAGCTGGTGCTTTTGAGTATGTGACAAAACAGTCGTCATATGGGACTGATTGGTGTGACGAGCGATGCCGTGCTCAATGGACGAGTTGTCTTGCCATTTGAAATGCACTGATAAGAGCGGGAAAATTCGGCAACTCCAGTCATGGGGTTTTCACTTGTTTCTGATTCATGATTGTGAGTTAGAGGAGTTGAGGTGATCCAAACTCGACTGCCAGCATCGGGCGTGTGAAACACATAGGACGGTCGTACTTCTTCTCTGGGATGGGGGTCGTATTTGGTCGTTGGGAGAGAGGGGGGTCGTATGTGCCTTTGAGAGAAATTTGTCGCGTTGGTTTTCCGGTTGTTGACTTTTTGCGTGATTTTTCCTGTTTCATGTGCACTATATACCCTCCTCCCCCCTCGACAGCAAAATTTTCTGGTGAAAAAGGGGGAGACCTCGGGGAATTTGGGAAAAGTGGTAGGAAGTCGGGACCTTTCTCCCGTTTCACACTGGCTACCCCTTCCCGCTCGACAGCAAATTTTTTGGGTGAAAAATGGACTGGAAAATGTGGGGAATTGGTAGGTGTTGGGGAAGGGGGGAGGGTCGTACCGAGACCCTCATCTTAGGTGGGAAGGGGGGGGGGGGAGTCGTACCTACTCCATCACGATGATGTACCCTGGCCGCGCGCCGAGTGATAGTCTGCGCGCAACGAAACGGCAATGCGGTTGTCTTGCGGGCTCTCGCTCTTTTTGCCACGATATGTGTCTCATACTGCCTAAAGAAGAATACCACAAATCATCAACTGGCCGGCATTTCAAAACCTTGGGGAGAGTGTCAGTTATTCATTGGTACTTTTTTGCTACTGTATGCTGTGCTTTCTTCCTTGCTAGTGTGAGAAAATGAAGCGGAGTTAGTGGATGATCCCTACTCTATTGTCCGACTGTAATGTGAGTTATTTCACAAGTGTATTGGTTCCAAGGGTTTTTTTTTGGTCCCTTGCTGGATGTCGGGGTCAGATTCCAGAGATTCCAGACGCACTACGAAAATCTTTTCTAGTTTCCATGGGAGATTCGGTTATTTCCAAGAGCGCTCAGTGGGCAGGATCAGCTGCTGCTCTGTGATGTTCGTATGTGACTCCTGGCGGAACAAGAAACACAATCTGAATCAGGGAGACTTCCCGTTTTCTTCCGTGCTTAGTATTAGGTTGGCGGGAAAGTTCTGTCATACTTTTTTGAACCCAAGTATTCGCCTATTACCTGAAGAGGGCTAACCGGTAATGTGAGCATTTATACGCTCCTGCTCATCCTTATTCTGCATTATGGACAAGAATGTTATCCGCTACCTTCAGCACCGACCCCTTCAAGCGCTTCCTTAAACTATTTCTTCTACCACCCTGGCGCCAGCATGGCAGCTGTCGACGCCGAAATAATGGAGCTGCACAAGGACAATGTCTACAGTCATCAGACAATCTTCCACGACGCTAGCTCTTCAGAGCGGGAGCCTACGGTTCGAATGACGAAGTGAGGTTCGGGAGTACCTGTAAACTCAGCTCTAGATAGCGGTGGGTCGGGAAACTACTGGATGAAGAAGCTGCCTCCTCGGTCAATCCGTACGCAAGGCAGCTACGAGATCTGAAGCGAATCGTCAAGCAGAGGGCAAAATCCATCGGCACAGTCCGTCTTCAACGTGCTGGTGCAGCACACCCCGTCAAAAAAGTTCGAGCCGTACTTCATGCAATAGAGCTGGATGGCTCTCCCCTTGCACCGGTGTAGTCCAGACATTGCTCTTTCTGACTGCTAGTCGCCTCCCGTATTCAACCGTTATACAGCCGAGAAAACCTCCACGACTTGAGCCCAAGTCAAAGTTGAGATGATGTCCAACTTTGCGTCGCGCCGGCGTGCATTGTTAAGCGATGGCATCCACGAACTGTCCAAAAACTGGCAAGGATCTCTCAATAACATTGCTGTATAATTTTGATCTTGTACGCCTCTCTGTAAAAAGAAAGTCTAATTTGAAAAAATGTGACAGAACTTTCCCGCCAACCTAATAATATAATAACGAAATGCCCGCCCTTCCGCGCGATACGTTTTCGAGTTCGTCTGAAGACTTGACTTTGCTTTGAGGACATTGTGGTGGAGTTGTCAGAGAGTGCTTCTTTCGATGCCTACAGTTAACATTTATACAGGGGGCCAAAAAAAATTCGACCGAGTCACATATCAGCAAAGTTTTCGCTGCCCAGACAGAGGACGTGGATACGAGTACCAGGGCGGAAGATACCCAAGATGTTCCTCTATAAGCAGGAGCTGGCTCTCGCCCATCACCTTCATGTACACCAAAATATGAAGTCATCTCCAGTCGCAGCCTGACTGGAGAAGACCTTTGGAATTCATGTCACCTCCAAACAGCTGCGAAACTTCTAGTATGGAGTCACCCATGGATAGCTACCTGGAGACCAGTACTCTCGATCTGGATGACCTCCAACATCGAGCAGCTCCGACAACGTCGCCACGGTCTAGGACATCATCTTCACCACAGTCGCCAAGGCGCGGGTTGATGGTATGGACCGGACGTACCTGGAATGGAAAGACCAATATTTTCTTCGTGGACCCCGGACTGAAGGTGAGCGCTGGCGGTTACATCGAGCAACTCGTGAAGAATATCCTCCTCACATGTCGTCGCCCGTACCTTCTTGGAAACTTTGTACTGCTACAGCATTGGGTGCCACCACATGGAATCGAAGGGCGTTGGAGAAACTCTCGCCTACTTGGAATGGAAGGGGGCTGAGTACCTAAAGAAGATGGAATATCCAAGTAGGTCACCTGACCTGAATCCCTACCCGGTTCGGGCGGAGTTCAATAGGGTGGTCTACGGTGGCGGAGAAATCGACTATCTCGCTGATCTCAGGCACCGCGGTCGCGTGCCAGAATCTCTCGATGGCGCTCGTCCAGAAGGCTGTGGCGGAGTAAAAATGTCCGATCAGAATTTATAAAGTGTAACTTATAGCGCCTCGAAAGTCAATGAAGAAAAGTGACTTTTTTTTGCCCCCCCCCCTGTATATTGCTCCATCCTTCCGACTCTCACGCAGAGGTGTTGGAAAGGTGTAACTCCCGATAAGCCTTGTCGTATAAGTAGAAAATTAGAGGGTGTGCAGTGTTAATACTTTTTATGACTTCATGACTTCGCTTGTGGGCAGCCACCGTACTTAGTTGTGACCGCCCGGATTCCCACTTCCTAGCTTGTAGCTTGCCTCTGTCACTAGGGGTTTCTTCAGGAGTTCTTCGCAACAAGAACTATGAAAAGATGTTTCATTATCCGCTGACCGCACAAGATCTGGGTATCGCTGCTCTCAAAACTACTGAGGGGCCTTACGATCTCCCTACTTCTCGATCAAAAACGACTCCCCCTCCCCTGCTATGGTTTCCGCAACGGCATGGTACCTTGATACCAACTCTGCAATACTGTGCGACGACTCTGCCGTTTGCCTCTAGCTCTCTGTATCTAGCTAACCAAGCCTGAGCCTTAGAGAGAGGGAGAGGAAATAACATGGTAGCAGTGCCGAAGCCCTCCTCCCCTCGGACTGCTTCAATGCCCGGCCGTAAATGTGCACTATGGAAAGATGCCGTCAGATCGCGAGGGCACTATGATTGCTTTACAGATGACCCGACAGCCTTGACATCTGCACCTGATATACAGTAAGCCACTCGATTGAGCTGAAGTTAGATTTTTGATAACAATCCCTAAGAACTGCTCAAAAATCAGGCATTGGTTCAACTACACGTTTTATTCCCACGACCTTCTGCCTGACGGCGTGTTGTGGAGGTAATGTCCAGACGAGCTCTAATTCTGGGAGTGGCAGTGGAGGATATTCTCATTTTCAACCTCCTACGGAAAATCCGCTGCAGTTCAGTTCCAGAATTTCAGGAACAATAATTGCCCTGTCTATTATCCTATTTTTCTGCTGTAAGAACACGAAATCAGTTGACAAACTATTTATTTTTAATAAAGAATTCGACAGGCGACATGCGTGCAGTCCCAATCGTGGCCGGGCTGGAAATGGCATCCTGTTCTACAGCCTGCATTTTTACATTCAGTAACACATACGTTCCACACCTCTGAAAAAAGTGCCGTCAAAAACCTTCAGAGACACGAGAATCACGGCCAACACGCCAAACAGCTAACACCCCATCCATAACAACAGGGTTACAGCGAAATTCTGCTGATCAAGTGTGCGCTGTTCGCCTCAAGAGGGAGTTTGCAATTTTGCGACAGCTATTTTTATGGTAGCCTGCAATATTTGAAGGGAGTGGGTAGGATAAGGATCTGGTATGGTGATTCGAATCCCTCTCCTGTACCTCCTCTCTAAGAATATGGCCTGCCATATTCTTAGAGAGGAGGTAGGAGAGGGATTCGAATCAATCCCACAAATTGAAATGTACCATGCGGCTAACCCACTCTAGATACCCCTGCTGCCCCTGAACAACAGCTGTCTTCTACAATGTTCACGAAAGTGCAGGCCATCTTCTCCCGAGGTCCGAAGCGCTAAGAATAAGTCATTCATGTAATTCAACATTATTTAATCCCTGAAGACTGATTATTACAAGAGTGCTGACATATGGGCAAAGTCAGACCCCAGATAGAACTCGATCTGCATCTTCCCTGTCGTAACTTTCGTACAACCCTTTAAAAGGCTGCGCTTATGGTGAGCGCTGCGGTCTTGGCTCGCTTAGAGGAAGGACTGCCGCTAGGGGTGCAGAGTCGGCGTCGACTCAGGCCGCCAGTCGGTTTACGCCGTGCTGCCATCTCGACTGGTCGCTTCGCTGTCAACGTCGTTATCCATCCATGCTGGCCGCAGTTTAAGATCAACGAGCCGTACTACGCAAGGAAGCTTTATCACTGCAGGCCGCGACACATCCCAGATAATCATTAGGCTGCGTTTATACTTTGCGGCAGCGTAGCGTAGCGCTTCCAGCGTACGCCAGCGGCAGTGTGGGAAAGGATAGATATCGATCTAGCTTCACCAGCGTCACCAGCGGCACGCTAGCGTACGCTAGCGGCACGCTAGCGTACGCCAGCGTTTCTCCAGCGTTTCACCAGCGTTTTGCTAGCGTTTGCAGCGGCAGGGGAGTAGAGACTATGGGAGAGCTGGAGGGTACAATCTCTACAATACACATCGCTTCTGCGTCTCCGACGGCCACATAGTCTCTACTATACACATCGATTGCGCGTCTCTCACTCGCCCTTAGTCTCTACAATACACATCGCTTCTGCGTCTCCGACGGCCACATAGTCTCTACAATACACGTCGATTCCGCGTCTCTCACGGCACATAGTCTCTACTCCCTGCCGCTGCAAGCGCTAGCAAAACGCTGGTGCCGCTGGAGAAACGCTCGAGAAACGCTGGTGAAGCTAGATCGATAGCTATGCTTCCCGTGCCCTCGCTACGCCAGCGTGCGCTAGCGTGCTGGTGACGCTGGTGAAGCTAGATCGATATCTATCCTTTCCCCGGTACGCTGGAAGCGCTACGCTACGCTACGCTGCGCTGCCGCAAAGTATAAACGCAGCCTTAGGGGCAGAGGTGATCCGAACCTCCCGAAAAGACGAAGGGTAGGATGTCATCGATGCCCCCAGTGCTGGTAGCCTCGTGACTCCGTAGGAATTTGGCAGGTTATACCCAGTACGTCTAAGAGGCTTAGTTGTGGTCATACAGCAGCTGCTTATCATAGAGGCACTAAGGGTCTACAGGTAGCGGATAAGGGTAACGCTCCCGCGTGGCAACACAGAGAGGAGGTAAGCGCTCTATAAGTCCCCTGCACGTACCCGCTTCGAGCGCGGATCCAGCTCTATACGGACACCGATGCTAGGTCAGAGAGGCCTGACGACTTGGTAAGACACTAGGTATGATGAAGGAGGATAGCCGCCTCTGGCACCAAAAACAGCCTCATTATTGCTTTCCAGAGAAGACCGTTTTCTTTTCGATGACAACAGAACGTTTGGATATGACAGTCAAAAAAAGAATGAGGGTAAGATCAGGGGCATCAGGATACCACATTTACCTCTGAAGGGAATGAACGGTGAGCTATTGATTGACGCGACGCAGATCTTCGCGGAATGTGGCATAAGGGGCGCGCAGAAGGGCGATGAGGGGAGAATCGCTTCCCTGACAAGGGGGGGGGGAAAGGAAACCCATAATAATGCGTGATGTAATGCCTCTTCCTTGTGAGGAAGAAGCATTACATATGGCTCCGGGACCATGAACTACCTTCCACAGGCCCTGGGAAATTACAATGACTCTTCCGGCCAAACCCTCTTTCAAATTCGCCCAATTCTATTTAGAAGGTGTTACCTACCAACTTCATCAGACCTCTTGATCCTCTTCACGGCATTGGAAGCGGCGTTATGAATAATCGCCACAATTAGCTGAAAAGGTTTTGCTAATCATCGACTATTTGTAATTTCATATGGAACAAATGCATGCCATTTTCAGTTGTACTCACCAAAAGAGTGAACAGTTTTCTGGACATTTCAGACTCTGAAAACCATATCGAAATGAATGGTGAGCGCTCTCCTTCCTTTAGGCGGCGTTCATACTTTGCGGCCGCGTCCACCAGCGCCTACTAGCGTCCAATAGCGTTCCGAGAGTCTGGCAGCTCCAGTGACTAGGAAAGTGTAGAGTTCGATCTAGCGCCTGCCAGCCCCCACCAGTGTTCACCAGCATCCGGGAGTGGAGAGTATGGCGCGATAGGAGGGTAAAACACAGTGGTAGAGCATGTGGAGATAGGAGGGTGCAGACTGCTGGCAGAGAGTATGGTGCGATAGGAAGGAAGGCACCAGCTGTCTGCTACCCTTCTACCAACAGCCTGCTACCCTCCTATCGTACCATACTCTCCACTCCCCGACGCTGGCAAACCTTAGATCGATAGCTATACATTCTTATTCACTGACGCTGCCCGACGCTCGGAACGCCATAAGGCTGCGTTTATACTTTGCGGCAGCGTAGCGTAGCGTAGCGCAGCGTAGCGTAGCGCTTCCAGCGTACGCCAGCGGCAGTGCCGAAGAGAGGATGCATATCGATCTAGCTTCACCAGCGTCACCAGCGGCACGCTGGCGTACGCTAGCGTACGCCAGCGTTTCTCCAGCGTTTCACCAGCGTTTTGCTAGCGCTTGCAGCGGCAGGGGAGTAGAGACTATGTGGCCGTGAGAGACGCGGAATCGACGTGTATTGTAGAGACCATATGGCCGTCGGAGACGCAGAAGCGATGTGCATTGTAGAGACTATGTGGCGTCGGAGACGCAGAAGCGATGTGCATCGTAGAGACTATGGGGCCGTCGGAGACGCAGAAGCGATGTGCATTGTAGAGACTAAGGGCGAGTGGGAGACGCGCAATCGATGAGTTTTGTACCCTCCAGCTCTCCCATAGTCTCTACTCCCCTGCCGCTGCAAGCGCTAGCAAAACGCTGGTGAAACGCTGGAGAAACGCTGGCGTACGCTAGCGTGCCGCTAGCGTACGCCAGCGTGCCGCTGGTGACGCTGGTGAAGCTAGATCGATATGCATCCTCTCTTCGGCACTGCCGCTGGCGTACGCTGGAAGCGCTACGCTACGCTGCGCTACGCTACGCTACGCTGCCGCAAAGTATAAACGCAGCCTAAGACGCTGGTGGACGCTGCCACAAAGAGTGAACGCAGTCTCAGGCCGCATTCAACGATCGTATTTCAAATGATTCAGTAGCGCGATAACGACTGACTGATCCACCATTAATTTTTGATCTGCTGCAGAGTTCCGTGTAAGTTTTATGCTGGCTGTGAATAACTTAGCAGTCGCAGAGGTCCAACTAGTAGCGGCGAGCGTGGTTAGTCGCAGTCGCTCACTCCCGGAATCGCGCAACTGAATGACTCGAGTCGCGAACCATGAACGTAGCCTCAGACGATAGCTACTTTGACAGGCGCTGTGTTTCGAGAAGAGCCACCCTTCAGCGAGACAAAGCCTTGTCATGTTCTTGACAAAGTCATGTGATGCTTTTTGAGAGGGTGCAGTCAGAGAGGAGCATAATTAGTCGATAAATACCGGGCAAGAAGATATCACGCGTCTCCATGCGAAGGCCAGACGAGCAGCCATGACATGGCTTAGACCCGCTGAAGAGCGGCTTTTATGGAGGAGACCTTGTCGCATGAATGGAAATAGCTTTGGCCCCTGAATAACGGCTAGGGACTGCTATTAGAGCGCGGTCAGACTTCGCGATCACGCGATCCAGTTCGCGCGAATTGGATCACACGATCATAACACGATCACGAAGTTGCCGCTCATGGCCGCGCAATCCATCGCGCGCGGCGATGCGACAAATTACTATTGTCTTTCCCTTGTTCCCCATATGCATTACTGTCGATTCCTCCATCGAGTAGAGCCAGTGAGGTAGTGGTCCACGCTCGATTCAACAGCTTCTCCTCCTGCGAGCTTCTTTTCCTATGCAACGGATTCTCCTCTTCCGAAGAGCGCCACCCTTGTCTGCAACATTGTCAAAAATGGTTCCGTGGAAAGCTGCCACGTCTGGGTAGCTTGTGTGATTCCTCATTGAGCGAAGACTCCATATGACCTGCCTCCACTGATACAGGAAGCTCATGCTCGAAGAGGTATCGAAACAATAGAGGCGAGGATGGTGCAGTGACAAGTGGCGCGCGGATCCCCGGTCTACTGCCGTACAGGCAGACCAAGCACTCCGAGGACGGTAAATTGGGATCAGATTCTTTTGGAGGATCAGAACACTGAATTGTACATTCGCTGGCCCTCGCGAATCATTGCATAAGCCACATCGCATTCAGTAAGGCACTACGATCCTGAATGGAGTGCCGCATCCCACAGAGGGGTTGATCAACGGCGAAGACTTCATCCTCTACCGAAGCATGGTGAGATTTGTTCATCATAACGGCTCTCATGGTCAGTGGCGAAACTTGGTAGTCCAGCTGAGGCGGCGTCAAACTAGACCGCTTCAGCGATCCCATTATTGCAAAGATCTCAAGCGCAACCTTATACACTCCTTATCCCTGAGCCAGAGTAGGCGTGGCATTTGAACATGGCACGGAACTGGTTACTCGTGGAATATTCCAGTCTGGGACAACTGTCATCTTGTTCTGTGTTGGACAGAGACACGACAACAATTGTGTCAAGATGAAAATATCTCACCAGAAGCACAGACACCTTCAGGTTAGGTTTAAAGAGGCGGCCACGCCTACCCGATCTCAGGGATTTCGGGTATATGTAGTAACGAGTATATGGCAATGCAATCGTAAATTGCCGCGCTGGTAGGCGTGGCGAGCGACAGACGTGTTAGAGTGCTAAAAGGACAGGGAAAACCTATACCGCCTGCCATGGGGTCTTGTCTGCGCTTGGGTTCACATCGATTTCGCTCCAATCGGGTAAGTGGTTGGATTAAAGGCAGTTGGTACGATGACTGGGTGCTCGGCCTAAAATGCTAGTAGGGCGCTATATAGTGGGGAAATGGCGAAAGAACGGAGTGAAACGGTCAAAATCCTGCGAAAAAAGAGCCTCCGTTCTCACTGTGTTAGTAATCAATTTTGGACGAGTTTCCCGAAGGCATCTTACCAATAACCGCTACCGAAGGTACGGCTGCATATGTGTACTCATATATCCATGCAGCATCACGGCCGCTTCATACCAATCCTTTTTGCTTAGCAAATGAATCAATTAGAGCGTCTGGAACAGTCGTCCATTTGTGGGCGGGCGGGCAAGGGGCGTTTGGGACGTAAAGTTGTGGCTTGATAGCGCCCTTATAAGGGCACCTTCCCTGGAAAAGGCATTATGCAGCGCCTGCTCAGGGTCGCGGAATTCCGTCCTGCCAGGCGTATTAGTCCTGCTCGTCTTAGAGGATTTATCGTGCCAACTGCCTTTAAGAAGTTGCTGCACATAGCAGCACGGTACGACGCACGCGATGAAACGACCAATCACGATTGTTTTGACCAGTTTCCTGTGGGAACTATGCTTTCGTCTTTCGGATACCTGTCAACCGCGGAACCTCCCTCCTACTTTCTTTCTCATTCTTCCCTTCTTCTTTCCCTTCTTCCTTCTCTCTTCCCTTCTCGTTCTACTTTCAACTCTTGGGCAGTAAATGCGATCGGAAAACACCTCTATGTCCGGTTGACAGAAGCCCTGTCACCCTGTATCCCATGTCCCCATTCGAAGTAAACGTGCGAAAAACTCACAAGAACTGCGCGATGCTTACAGCTGCGAAGCTCAGAATGAAACACCCTCAACCTCAGCATCCGCAGTATCATGAGGTTGTTATCAGTCAGTGTTGATACGAGTTCATTTTCACAGGTTCCCACTTGCCATGCATTGTTAATTTCTGTTCTTCACCATAGCCCGCAATGGTACTGTTGTCACGAGAATGTGGCCCAGCGAGCACTTCTGCCGGTTCGGGTCCTGTTTGAAGCAATCCTTCGGCGCTGGCGGAACCTCTCCTCCCACTCTTATTTGCGCATCTTCCCTTCTGGGTTTCCTTTCTTCCGCATCTCTTCCTTTTCGTGTACTTTCATTTCTTCGCGGCCAGATAAATGCAACGGCGACTACCCGTCTATGTCCGGTTGACCAGAAAAGCCCTGCCCACGCCGCTGCTATCCCATGGTCCCCATTTTGAAGTAGAACATTGCCGAAAAACTCACAAGAACTGCGCGATGCTTACAGCTGCGAAGCTCAGAATGAAACACCCTCAACCTCAGCATCCGCAGTATCATGAGGTTGTTATCAGCCAGTGTTGATACGAGTTCATTTTCACAGTGCGCCATGTCATGCAGTGTTATATTCTGTTCCTCACCAATAGGCCCCAGCATAATTACTGTTCTGATTTCGCTCACTTGAAGGTGTTGCCTAGGAGGCCACATCGCTCGCGGAACATTGGTCCCCATCTCCTTCTTCCCCCATACCAACAACACACCATGACGTAACCGAGCATTGAGCAGTCGATTGTCCCTGCTTAGCTTTATGCTAAGGCGATGCTCTCGAGAAACCTTTAGGCCTATTTGATGATTTGGAGATACGCCACTGACAGAAAGCCGAAGTACCGCCTCGGCGTCGGAGCAGTCTGGCTCTAGCGCTTGAGCTTCGCCACACGGTTTCGCTACAATGCGAGGAACGTGGTTAGGTATTTGAGAGGCGGAACTTGAACCGGCACCTCTCGCTAACGGGGCGGACGCCTTGTCAAACTGAAACAGCTTCATTTATGCTTCCCAAAAAATCCCGTTTCCTTCTCGATACTGCAGAACGCCTGGATTCACGATCAAAAAGAGGATTAGAGTGACATCAGGGTACCACATTCATCCCTGAAGGGGAAACCTCTCATGCTAGTGATTGGCGCGACGCACACCTTCGCGGAATGTAGCATAGGGCGAGCACAGAAGGGGGATGCAAGCGGATCGCTCTCCTGAGCAGGAAGCATAACCTATGGCTCCAGAACATGAACTAGTTCCCCACATCGGCCCTGAAAGTTACACTGACCCTTCCGGCCTAACTCTCTTACATAGTGAGATCGCCCAGTTCTATTAAGAAACTGTTACCTACAAGATCTTTTGAACCTTTCCACGGCATTAGAAGCGGCGTCATGAACAATTGCAGCAATCAGCTGAAAAGGTTCTGCCAATGAACTACATTATTGATTCTTATCTGACAAATGTATGCCATTTTCAAAATGTACTCACCAAAAGAATGAACACCTTTTTCAACATTTTAGACCCTGAAAACCAGATCGAAATGAAAAATGAGCGCTTTCTTTCTCAGGCTGCGTTCATACTTTGCTGCAGCGTCCACCAAACGCTTCCAGCGTCTGCCAGTGTCCACCAGCGTTCACTAGCGTCAGAGAGTGTAGATTATTGCGCGATAGGAGGTGCCAGCGTCTGCTACCTTCTTACTAGCAGCTGCTACCATCCCATCGCGCCATGCTCTCTACTAGCAGTCAGCTACCCTCCTATCTCCCATACTCTACTAGCTGTCTGCTACCCTCTTATCGCATCATACACTCCACTTCCGGACCCTGCTGGACGCTGGTACACGCTGGTAGACGTTGGTGGACGCTGCCGCAAAGTACGAACGCAGTCTCACGCCGCACTCATAGTTCGTGTTTCGACGATTCGGTCGCGCGACAACGACGATCGAACCGTCAACTGTTGAACTGCTGCAAAATTTCGGGTAAGCTTTATGCTGGCGGTGATTAACTAAGCAGTGCAGAGGCCTAATGATGTGCGTGGTTATTCGCAGCCGCTCACCTCCCAAATCGCGCGACTGAATGGCTCGAGTCGCGAACCATGACGTAGCCTCAGAAGACGGATACTTCAACAAGCGCTGTGTTTCGGGAAGAGCCACTCTAGCGAGATATAGTCTTGTCTTGTTCTTAGACGAAGTCACATGATGCTTTTCGAGAGGGTGCAGTCAGAGAGCAGCATAACTAGTGATAAATACCGGGTAAGAAGATTTCACGCTCTCTCCATGCGAAGGCCAGACGAGCAGCCATGACATGGCTTAGACCCGCTGAAGAGCAACTTTTACGGAGGAGACCTTGTCACATGAATGGAAATAGCCTTGGCACCTGAATATCGGCTAGGGACTGCTATTAGAGCTCCTTCAGACTTCGCGATCCAGTTCGCTCGGACTGGATCACGCGATCGCAAAGTCTGAACGCGCTCTCAGGTCGCTATCCAAACGCAGTCTCTGCAGTTCTCCGCAACCCAACACACCTATATTTGTCCGTTGCTACGAAACGTAAGAATGGTGGATACCGCCATCCGCTACCATAAGCATGGGTAGGTGATGAGATAACCGTAATATGCCGCACTGGCGGACGGGCGAGCTACGCCACGCCCATGGCAGCGCAGTCCATCGCGCGCGGCGATGCGACGAATCGCTATTGCCTTGTCCTTGTTCCCCATATGCATTAGTGCCGATTTCCTCCATCGAGTAGAGCCTGAGGTGGTGGTTGACTAGTCACTGCTCTCTTCTACGATCCACGCTCGGTTCAACAGCTTGCGAGCTTCTTCTCCTATGCAACGGATTCCTCCCTTCGAAAGAGCGCCACCCTTGTTTGCAACATTGTCAAGCATGTCCGTGGAAAACTTCCACGTCTGGGTAAGCTGTGTGAGTCCTCATCGAGCGAAGATACCATATAACCTGCCCAATTGACACAGGGAGCTCATGTCTGACGAGGTATCAAAACGATGGAGGCGCAGGTGGTGCAGTGACAAGTAATGACCAACAGCGAAGACTTTATCCTCTACCGAAACATGATGAGATTCGTTCATCATAACGGCTCTTAGTGGCAAAATTGGTAATCCAGCTGAGGCGGCGTCCAACTAGACCGCTTCAGCGATCACATTCTTGCAAAACTGTCAAATGCAACCTTGTATGTAGTAACGAGTATATGGCAATGCAATGGTAAATTGCCGTGCTGGTGGTGGCGAGCGAATCCGACGACGAGTTGTCATGCCGAGACGTGGAACTCGAGTGCTAAAGGGGCAGGAAAACCTATACCGCTCATGAAGTCGTCCGCCCGTCATCCGCTCGAATTCACACCGGTTTCGCTCAAACCGAGAAAGTGGTTGATATTAAGAAGTTGCTGCACATCGCAGCACGGTACGACGCAGGCGATGAAACGAACAATCGCGATTGTTTCGTCCAGTTTCCTATGGGAACCATGTACTCGGCGGGAACCTCCCTCCCACTTTATTGCTCATTCTTCCCTTCTTGTTTCCTTTCTTCCTCATCTCTTCCCTTTTCGTTCTACTTTCTAACTCTTGGGCAGTAAATGCGATCGGAAAATACCTCTATGTCCGGTTGACAGAAGCCCTGTCACCCTGTATCCCATGTCCCCATTCGAAGTAAACGTGCAAAAACTCACAAGAACTGCGCGATGCTTACAGCTGCGAAGCTCAGAATGAAACACCCTCAACCTCAGCATCCGCAGTATCATGAGGTTGTTATCAGCCAGTGTTGATACGAGTTCATTTTCACAGGTTCCCACTTGTCATGCATTGTTAATTTCTGTTCTTCACCATAGCCCGCGATGATACTGTTGTCATGAGGTGTTGCCCAGAGGCCACTCGCTCATACCAACAGCACCATGATAACCGATTTGAGCATCGATTGTCCTCATAAGCTTTTGTAAGGGTCAGATGCGCATCTGAGAACCTTTAGGCCTATTTGAGATTTGGATACGAGTACTGACAAACCGATACCGCCTGTCGTGGAGTCTGGCCTGCGCTTGAGTTCACACCGATTTCGCTACAATCGAGGAAGTGGTTGGTATTAAGAAGTTGCTGCACATCGCAGCACGACACGACGCACGCGATGGCACGACCAATCACGATTGCGTAGTCCAGTTTCTGTGGGAACCGTGTACTCGTCTTTCGGATACCTGTCAACCGCGGAGCCTCTATCCTTCTCCCTCCTTTCTTCTTTTCCTTCCTCTTTCTGTGTTCCCTCATCCTTTCCCTTCTATCAACTCTTGGGCAGTAGAATGCGATGGGAAAATACCTCTATGTCCGGTTGACAGAAGCCCTGTCACCCTGTATCCCATGTCCCCATTCGAAGTAAACGTGTGCAAAAACTCACAAGAACTGCGCGATGCTTACAGCTGCGAAGCTCAGAATGAAACACCCTCAACCTCAGCATCCGCAGTATCATGAGGTTGTTATCAGTCAGTGTTGATACGAGTTCATTTTCACAGGTTCCCACTTGCCATGCATTGTTAATTTCTGTTCTTCACCATAGCCGCAATGGTACTGTTGTCACGAGAATGTGGCCCAGCGAGCACTGGTGCGGGTCTGGGTCATGTGCGAAGTACTCCTTCTTCCTCTTACCTGTAGGTCCAGGAGACTGGAGCAAATTCTGAAACACTGTAGCCTGATCGTTTGATGACCGTAATGACGGTTTGGTTTCAGCGAGTGTGAGGCGAGCCGGCCGACGAAGGGCAGAAGTGATGGAGTAGCGACTGGAGGACGGCTGGGCGGCGGGCGATACCGACGCGTTCGGAGATCGACTCACGGACCCCTCGACTACGATAGACTCGCAATCGGCGTTCATTGAAACTGCTCACTTTATTCTGTATTCACTCCACAACTAAACACTTACTGACAGCAGTGGGTGGAGCAGCGGACGATAAACATCAAAAAAGACGCGATTTTTTTTCCTTGCAAGGATTTGTAGTTTAGCCGCTGCCCCGTGGTTGGCATTAATCTGATCGGTTTGTTTGTTTTACTGCGGTGGTGTTTCCATCTCTCGAGCCTTCGTTTCGACCTTTCCCTTCCTTTTCTTTGACGGCCAATTTGTGTCTTTTGCGCTCTCCTTTCCCTCTAGACATCGTGCCTACCACTCGGCTAGTTTCTAAATCCAGTACTATATCTTTTGAAGAGCATAGCTTCGCAGAGCCACAAACAGTTCCCCATATCTCATCCTTATCCACATCTCCCGCTTTCCTTCTGGAAGTTCACCTCCTTATATTTAGAATACAGTTTATTGTTCTTACGGCTCTACTGTAGCAAGACTTCCATTGACCTTTATTTGCGCTCAAATGATACATTTTGGCGCGTGCTCGATCTTTTGCGCTAGAGAGGATGAGGCTGTCCTCCGGGCTTGGAAGGAGCTTCGCTCTGTTTCAAGCTGTTTATTGTTTGATAACTGCTGTTTAACGCCGCAGTACGCGATAGAAAGCTATCACAAGAATGCTGAGTTATGCAAAAGTCGGACCACGGACGGGATTCGAACCCGCATCTTCTGCTTACCGGGCAGTTGCGTTCCCTATTACGCTACCGAGGCCACTTTTGACCACTCAGCTCAATGGCTATTTGTGCCATAACCTTACAGCACGAATTCCGCCTTCGCGGATTTTAGTGGGGATTTTAGTGGAGCCCCCACCCCTTTTTGGGGGTTCGGTACGACCCCCCCTATACATAAACTTATGAAGTTTCTTCCCCCCCCCCCCCCGAGGAGGAAGAAACTTCATAAGTTTATAAGTAAGCGCGAAAAATAGGAAAAAGTAACAATCCTGAACGAGGCCCCCCTCGCTTTTTGCTCATTTCTATCCTGATTCAGAAAAGAGAATAGAAAAGAAAGGCCATTAGGTTTCACCCACCTTTCCTCGAGTCAAAACAAACTCTGGTACCTGAATCAATTGCAATTAAAAGAAAAAAAACAGGAAATTAAGCCAACTTCTCCTAAAAGCACTCTGAGCGGTCCAAGCAAAATTGCTGGGGCGCGCTCTGACGTGTATTCGAGTAAACTAGAAGAAGATAAATATTCGATATTCGAATAAACCGAGAAGAAGATAAACACGAAAGAGTAAATACGAACGAGAGCAAACCAGCAATCAGCTGATTAAAGGCCGAGGTACCGGGGAGGGATTCTGGGCAGGACCTCCAGCCGCAAGGTGGTTGCAGGTGGTTTGATTGGAGCGCGGATTTTCAGGAAAGTGGGGTGTCTTTAAAGGACCATAACTTCCGTAATAGCGGACCTTTGGGAAAAAGAAGAACGCAGTGGTATGGAGAAAGATTTTATCTTTCCAAAACATACTAACATGTTCATAAAGGTCGCCGAATTCATGTAGAAATTTGCGTTGGGGAGTTTTTAGGGAGTTCATTTTTTGGATAGTTTGGAGCGCGAGTTTTACAGGTTTGAACCAAGATATTTCCCTTGAACCTCAATAGTTTGGGAATCTGAAACTACTGTCGAGTTCTAGAAGATTTGCTCTTTCCAAAAACTACTTGTTTTTGAAGCTTCCGGGAGTCATGAGATAATTGCGTTGGGGATTATTTGGGGAACACTCCGACTGTTCGAACCAGAAATACATGTAGAACGTATCCTGTGGTGGAGCAGGAGCAGGATGTGGTTTGTTTAGCGCCAATCATGCTAACTTTGGATGCGCCGCGCATTGAGGTCCGCGCAGAGGTGATGGGATGGTGCAATTTGAGCGTAATGTCTGTCCACGCGAGCAAATGTGTCTATAGGATTCAGGGAGGTCCATGGCGAACCTGTGCACTTGTTTACAGTGTTTTCCGTTGCGTATGATGGAGCGTGTCCCTGTCGACGCCGCCAGATTCGTGCTCCGCCAATTGCTGATTCCGATGAAAGGAGACCAACTGCTGGAAAACGTCTGATACGAACGATATGGTAGTCCTGTCGTTTGTCGAAAAAAAACAGGTTGGCTCAGCGCCAAGCGCGACACGCCCCATCATCCGCAGCGAACCAGAGTATGAGTTGTACTGTTTAGTCACTTACGAGATGATGTCGACTTATTAATATTTCCAGTTATTTCGGATTAGTTTGATGAATGAAAGTTTTGTACTATTTTTTTACATATCCGAGTTCTCTACAAAGCATTTCGCTGTACGGACTCAGCACACTGACACCTTTGCGCTGCTCGTTACTGGCTACCGCACTCATTACGACCCCCCCCCTCTCCTGGCGGCCTCTCCTGGCGGCAAAATACGACCCCCCTGTTGGGGATTCCCCAACCAACGATGTGCCCTGACTCGTAGACCGCGTTCATATTGGGTTGGACTGTGATGGTTGAGTAATGGCGTTTTTTATTCTCACACAAATTTTCGTATGGAAGGTGACAGTTGTTTCCAATATGTTCTACACTATTAGATAGATATATTTCTGCTCTGTAAGACAGAATGGTTGCCTTCCTACTGTTTCTCGATTTCTGTCGATTTTTATTCCATTAAAGTCGAGTCGGGTCAACCCAAAGTGAGTTTTCCACAACAACATTCTGCACTTTATCTCAGCTCTTCAAATTACAAAAGCTCAGAACTTGTGATATATATGATCAAGGAAGATGATTCTCAAGACAGCTTCAAGTTGTTCTAAGTCATTCGCAGATGGGAATTAGGACCTTGTAAATGTGCATCGCACAGGGGCCCATTTGGCGAGCAACTCCCTGCAGAACTGTACTAACTAAATTTCGAACGTATAACATCCACTGATGGTGATACTTGATAACGATAAGAAAGCATTCCATGACCTCCAACGATTCCCCATTCTTTAGCTTGAATGTCAGTGAATGAGAGCGCTGTAAAGTCGAACTGAATAGAGCTGCATACTGGTTCTCAATATGTTCTGCACTATTAAATACATATATTTCTGCTCTATAAGACATTCCAGTAAGCTCTGAGTTGGGCTCAATAGGAATGGCATCAGGTTCGATGCTCGTCTGTGGGGTCTAAATGGAAATCTTCGAATAACTCAAGCCGTTATAAGCATTCTCCAAGAGACATAGCCTCCTGATCATAAACCATGGGTCCTGTGCGGTTTTAGCTTTTTAACACATTGAACGCCGTGGCGTTTTTGCGGCGACTCCCGTTTTCACTTCCTGCGTCTCCGCGCGCGTGAATTGCGTGCAATACACAAACGCGCGAAACGGGAGTCTTTGTGCCGCATGCCCCTTTACACGCTCATTCTGGTTACTTTTGCGCTCATTTCTACATTGTTCAATATGAATGATGACTTCTTTTAGCTGCATAGATGGATCTGGACAACGTAGAAGATCTAAACGTCAGTTTTGACAACATAAGTATTGTTATCATAATGAATTGAACACTATCAAATGTGTAAAAACAATGTGAAACTACATTCAGATGAGTAATGAGACAATGTAAAACTACATTCAGATGAGTAATCATTACACATTTAGATGAGTAATGCAAATGTATTGTAAATTAACACTAGTTATCATACATACATAGCCTCCTGACCATATACCATGGGTCTGCGGTTTCAGCTTTTTGATCAGAGGTGAGAAAAGGAGGCTGTCGAATTTGTTTACCTGACACTCCACTTTGAGTGCCTAAGTTTTTGTGGAAAGAGGATCTATAAATAAAGAACAAGAAGGAAAGTCGTATAGGGCAAGGAATTTATCTGCAAAACAGTATGAAATTCAATGGCAAATCTTTTCAACATAGGCGCTAGATTTCGAGTGAGGAAAAACGGCTCACCCAGTACAGCACGACTTCGAAGAAGAAACGCTGAATTGTTAGAAACGCAGAAAATGCAGAAAAAAAACGGAAGTATAGGTATCGATCTGAAGAAGCGACGATTCCGCGGGAAGTAGGATCTGCACCAATGCCGGAGTTTCCCGGAGTCGGCTTTCTTCAGTAGGGCCTGAGCGATAACCCGTCGTTGTCCGTCACTTCGGCATTTCTTCGAATTTTGCATTTCTCCAATTTCCGGGCTTTTCAAATCAGTATGTATACTTTCTTCTATCCCGTTTCGGCATTTCTTCGAGTGGTCATGCATGAAGGCCTCGGTTTTGCGCGTACTGGTTTTTGCCGCATTCCCACCCGCTACGAAGTGTTTTGTGCGAAAGAACAGGGCGATAGTATGCATTGGCTTTTGGAAGGAGTTGTTGCAATGAAATCTTTGAGAGATCTAGAAGTGGTGTCTCGTATTAGTTGGATTTCTCCTCTCTGGATGGGTTTCGGGGCTTTCACGTCCTCACAAAGTGAATAACATCCCTCGGCGAATAATCGCTCAAGCTTTCGTCACTGCCACCAAGAAGAGGTCAATGTATCTGGTGTGATAATTCCGGGCCACATCAACGGCGATCTCTTCAGGCGAAAGAAGTTGTCTGGCAAGAAGGGAGAGAATTTCGCTGCTGGAGAGGTTGAATATCAGGTCTGTTTTGTACAGTATTCTCTTATCTGAGGGACTGCTCAGTTGTCGTCTCGAAGTGCTTGATGCTTTTTTTCCTTGATATTGAAGGAACGTCTGTATTTCATGTCACCGAGCAGAGGAAAACTGACCAGAAAGCCATTGACAAATCTATCCTGCCCGTTATCAAGAAAAACTCTGAACATAAAGCTCTCTTCGGTTACTTAGGATTGCGGTTCATGTTGGGTAAGAGGCAGTATCCTCACAACATGGTGTTCTGAATTTTGTTGTTATGAATAAATTGTTTGTTATTTCCTCGTATTTCCTCATTTTTATTTTTGACTTCAAATGAAACTGAAGACATGGCCACCGTTGTGCCGTCGATGCTCGACTTGGAGGAAGCGGCTCCCAAGCGAGGAAATTTGAGACTTTCAAAGTATACTATTGGACAGAGATGTTCGAGAAAGTGAACCATAGAGATTGCTGTCAAAAAACCCAGGCACTCATATTCGCAACCCCAGGGTTTTCTCCATAAAATCTTGTGCCAATGTGGTACATGTTACTATGCTATCACTACGATTGTGCTAAAATGGGGATGTTCATGGTTTCTTTGCCTTCAAGGGGTTTTTAGGGTCCCTTTTGGATATCCAGGTATGGGGTTACCAAATGTAAGCGATCGATTGCGCTGAACTTAGATTTTCGATACTCTGACAACTTCTCGGAAATTAGATATCAATTCAAATACACGTTAGACCACAGCCTTCTGGTTGAAAGCGATGTGGGCGTTGAGGAGGTCATGTCCAGACGAGCTCTGGTTCTGGGAGTGACAGTGGAGAAAATGCTCACTTCCAAACTCTTGTGCGGAATCAGAGCTAATCCGGCCCAGTCACAGAATTTTTGGGACAGCGTGTCTACTATGCTCTTTTTCAGTTGAAAATCCTTCATAAACCATTTATTTTTTCAATATATTGGACACTGGGCATAGTTGCAGTCCCCTTCATGACCCCAAGCGAAAAAACATTGGATGCCTGAACAATGCTTCGCTTCACATTGCCTAGGGCAAAGTCCATAAGCCACTGAAAAAAAGACGTTGAAACCTCAGACACGAGAATCACAGCCAGCACAACGAAACAGCTAACACCCCAACCATTAAAACCTGGCTACAACAACAAAATTCTCCTGATCAAATGCCTGCAATATTTAAATGGATGGGCTAGTTACTGAGGATTCCCCATCAGGGAGTGTCGTATTTGGCTTCTGGCTTTCTGGGAGAGGCCGTCGATATTGTGGTTTTGTTTCAAGTGTACTGTATACCCCTCCCCCAATCGACAGCAAAATTTCTGCCTAGAATTAGGAAAATTCTTGAGAAATTCTCGGAAAAGTGTGTAGGAAGTGAGGACAGCCTAAAATCTAGAGGGGAGTCGTACCCACGCACGACAGCTAGATGAGGAGGGAACCAGAAGGGTCGTGCAGACCGACTAATCCCAACTATTAGATTGCCTCCAAAAGTTAGTGACCATTTTTTGAATTTAATTAGATCTTTCCGCAACCATTTCAAGATCCAGTTATGTGGTCTATGGACAATATTTTAACTAAGCATTCCACAGTGGCTTCAGCCCCTCGCAGTCGCTGTTCTCACATCCAAAATGGTACATGGAACTCATCATTTTCGAGATATTTCAATATATGAATCCCCACCAAGCCAAAATGTGGTTGGAGCCACAAGCGGCATTTCTCCATGTCAGTTCTAATGGTACCTTCCACAGAACGGCCTTGGGATGGCCCGATCATTTCGCTTAAGTGGCTTCGGAGGAGAACCTCGTCCAGAGAGGCCACCTGCCATGGACTTGGACTTACTGCGCTCCTTGATCAAAACAAATACCTACAAATCAACTCACTATTTGGTCCTTACACTTGACTGTTACAATGACACAAATGGCAGAGGGCCTAGCATCTTTATAAAGTAGTGAAGTTCGGTCAAATTTTTCCCCGTTAGTTGATCGGTAGTCAAGGGGAAGGGCATGTAGGTACTGCCTACATCTTCACCACCGCTTCCACTGTATGAACTGGTTGAACAGCGTTGTAACTGGATATGAGGGAGCTGTCTCCAGGTGAATCATTTCCGGAAACGCCAGTGGCGCCTCCGTAAACGGTAGAATCGGTCGCGCAATCTTATGAATCTAGTAATGGGGTGTGTATGTGATTTCCTTTCTCCTCTTGCTTCGATGGGAATTCGCTACTCTCACACGTGTGTAGCCAGCATAATTACTGTAATCAACTGCAAAGAGGTTATGAAAATCTCTATGATTTGGCCCCGCAACCCAGCAATATGTGCTTACTCCACCACAGCTCACGGTTCCGCCTTTGGAAAATGACACTGCTTGAGAGATTGAGGCTTGGCTGGTGAATCCCACCACGGTCTTCATGTAGCATTGACACCGCTCTTTCTGACTGCCATTCAAATCCCCCCGCGGCCATCTTCTGGGTAAAAAAAATACGGTTTTCAAAAGCACATCAAAAATGACCAGCCGTCCTTCTCGGCATGGAACCATAAAGCCTTTTGGAATCAAGGCAACCATTCTCTGCTCAGTGGTTGGCAATGAAAGTTGCCAACCACTGAGCAGAGAATGGTTGAAAGTTAAGTTGTCGATGAAGGTAGCATAGATATCGTACATTAAAACTGCTTCTCTAAACTAAACTCGAAAAATAGCTCGAAAATGTCACGAACTTTTGGGGCAACCTAATAATCATGTGCCCTGTAGGGATTTGAACTAATCGCATATGAATCCCGGTACCTCCTAACGGGGCGGACGCATTGTCAAACTGGAACAGCTTCATTTATGCTTCCCAAAAAATCCCGTTTCCTTCTCGATACTGCAGAACGCCTGGATTCACGATCAAAAGAGGATAAGGAGGTGACATTAAGTACCACATTACCTCTGAAGGGGAACTCATGTTCGTGATTTGGCGCGACGCAGACCTTCGCGGAATGTAGCATGGGACAAGCACACAGAAGGGGGATGCAAGCGGATCGCTTTCCTGAGCAGGAAGCATAACGTATCGCTCCAGAACATCAACTAGTTCACCACATCGACCCTGAAAGTTACACTAACCCTGCCGGCCTAACTCTCTCTTCAAACTGAGATCGCCCAATTCTATTAAGAAACTGTTACCTACCAGATCTTTTGAACCTTTCCACGGCATTAGAAGCGGCGTCATGAACAATCGCAGCAATCAGCTGAAAAGGTTTTGCCAATGAACTACATTATTGAGTTTATCTGCAACAAATGCATGCCATTTAATGTACTCACCAAAAGAATGAACACCTTTTTGGAACATTTTAGACCCTGAAAACCAGATCGAAATGAGAAATGAGCGCTTTCTCTCTCAGGCTGCGTTCATACTTGGCGACAGCGTCCATCAGCGTCTGCCGGTGTCCACCAGCATTCACTAGAGTCCAGGAGTGTAAAGTATTGCGCGACAGGAGGTGCCAGCATCTGCTATACTTTTACCAGCACCTGCTATCTTCCCATCGCGCCACGCTCTCTGCTAGCTGTATGCTACCCTCTTATTGCACCATACACCCCACTCCCGAACCCTGCTGAACGATGGTGAATGGTGAACTCTGCGGCAAAGTACGAACGGAGTCTCACGCAGCACTCGCAGTTCGGGTTTCGAACGATTCGCTCGCGCGACAACGACAACTGAACCGTCAACTGCTGCAAAGTTTCCAGTAAGCTTCAGTTGGCGGTGATCAACTTAGCAGTGCAGAGGCCTAACGACTTGCGTCGGAGTTATTCGCGGCCGCTCACCTCCCAAATCGCGCGACTGAATGGCTCGAGTTGCGAACCATGACGTAGCCTCAGAAGACGGATACTTCAACAAGCGCTGTGTTTCGGGAAGAGCCACTCTCCAGCGAGACATACTCTTGTCATGTTCTTAGACAATTGCAGTCAGAGAGGAGCATAATTATTCGAAAAATACCGGGTAAGAAAATATCACGCGTCTCCATGCGAAGGCCAGACGAGCAGCCATGACACGGCTTAGAAAAAAAAATACCAATTGTGATTGCATTTCGCTCTACTTTTATTTCTAAAAATAGAAATAAAAGTATAGCAAGATGCAATCATTACTATTTTTGAAATAACAAAGAACAGGTTCGGAGAAAGTGACTTTATAAATATAATTCAAAAATTATCCTATACAACTCATTATTCCTTCTTTCCCTTACTGACGAGCACAAAAGAAGGATATATAACTCGTTTGGTTTCCGTCTAAGGGCACGTGCGAAACGGAAACCAAACTACCTCCTTATATTGACCCCCATATAATAGTTAACAACTAAATGTGTGGCCATTAGTTGTCGCATAAAAAGGAAATAGCTTTGGCACCTGAATATCAGCTGGGGACTGCTATTAGAGCGCGTTCAGACTTCGCGATCGCGCGATCCAGTTCGCGAACTGGATCACGCGATCGCAAAGTCTGAACGCGCTTTTAGGTCGCTATCGGAACGCAGTCTCTGCAGTTCTCCGCAACCCAACACACCTATATTTTGTCTGTTGGTACGAACGTAAGGTGAATACCCACCATACGCTACCAGCATGGGTAGGTGATGAGATAATCGTAATGTGCCGCACTGGTGGGCGGGCGAGCTAAGCCACGCCCATGTTTTGGTGCTCCGGTCGAAAAAGTGACGCCCATGGAGAAGTCGCCGCGCGTGGCCGCGTAATCCATCGCACGCGGTGATGCGACAAATCACTACTGTCTTTTCCTTGCTCCCCTAATGCATTCCCCTATCGAGAAGAGGATGATGTGGTAGGTAGTACACGATACGGCGCAAGCAACGACACGACCAATCACGATTGTTTTTTCCAGTTTCCTGTGAGGAACCATGTACTTGTCTTTCGGATACCTGTCAACCGCGGAACCTCCCTCCTACTTCCTTTCCCATTCTTCCCTTCTTCTTTCCCTTCTTCCTTCTCTCTTCCCTTCTCGCTCTACTTTCAACTCTTGTGCAGTAAATGCGATCGGAAAACACCTTTATGTCCGGTTGACAGAAGCCCTGTCACCCTGTATCCCATGTCCCCATTTGAAGTAAACATGTGCAAAAACTCACAAGAACTGCGCGATGCTTACAGCTGCGAAGCTCAGAATGAAACACCCTCAACCTCAGCATCCGCAGTATCATGAGGTTGTTATCAGCCAGTGCTGATACGAGTTCCTTTCACAGGTTCCCACTTGTCATGCATTGTAATTTCTGTTATTCACCACCAGTCGGATCGCCCGGCTGACGCCGAGCTCTCCTCCTTCTCTTTATCCCGGCTTCGCCGGGCTGACCGCTCCATAATGGGATCCGAACTTTTCCAATCACTGAGCTGGTCGTGCTGCCCTGTGATTCGTGACAGATAGAGCAACCCTGTGTGTATCCTGCACTACTCAGCACATGCTTACCTTCCCATTCAAACTCCCCTTATCAAATCTTATCAGCTACTGGCAGTTCTTGTCACCCACCAATAATATTCCTGTGCCATAGCCTATACCATACCTTGGAACAAACGTCCCAGTGTTGCTGTGACCCGCGCTATGGACTCGGTGCCCCTCCCCTTCTGACGCCTCTTATCAGATCTTATCAGCTGATATCACTCCCTGTCACCCACAATAATGTTCCCGTCACAGCCCCTATACCACTGCTCGGAATCAACTTCCTACAGCAAATGGGACGGTCGCTATGAATTACGGACACACAGACAGACAGACAGACATGCTTAGCGACTTGTATATAGTAGGATAGCCCACGACAATACTGCTGTCACGAGTGTATTGCCCAGAGGACACTCGTGCGGGCTTGGGTCCTGTCCGAAGCACTCCTTCTTCCTCACAACTGTAAGACTACGGGACTGGAGCGGATTCTAGAACACTCTTCTGTAGCCTGATCGTTCGTTTACCGCGAGTGATGTTTTCGTTTCAGCGAGTTTGAGGCGAGCCGGACGACGACGGGCAGAAGCGATGAGGAGGACTGAAGTACGGCTGGACGGCGTTCGAAGCTATTAAAGAGAAAGATAAAGACAGTTCGAGCAGAGGACGACCAGAAAGTCACTGAGAAACCTCGATTGACAACCTATGCTGGCCGCCTGTCAAGAAAATCCGCAACGCGCTAAAGCCTCCCTTCGGCTTCGCTCAGGACTCGGGGTTCATAGGAGTAAGGAGGCAGTAATCTTCACAACATAGCGTTTTAATTTCTTTGCTTATCAATGAACTGTTTGTTATTTTCTCGTCACTTCCCACAAATGTTTTTCTACCCTCTTTACTGTCTATCTGACAGATGTGTGAGCTGGTGCTTTTGAGTATGTGACAAAACAGTCGTCATATGGGACTGATTGGTGTGACGAGCGATGTCTGTGCCCTCGAATGGACGAGTTTGTCTTGCAGTATGCAAATGACTGATAGAGCGGAAAATTCGGGCAACTCCAGTCTTGGGCGGTTATTCGCTTGTTTCTAATTCATGCGATTTATGTGAGCTGGGAGTTGGGGTGATCCAAACCACCAGCAATACCTTACACAGGGTACAGCATCGTTGCGTGAAACACATAGGGGTCGTACTTTTTCTCTGGGGAGGGGCGAGGGAGGGTAGTGTTTTGGTCGTTGGGAACGGACGAGGATGAAGGTCGCATGTGCCTTGGGAGAAAATTGTTGCTTTGGTTCTCCGGTTGTTGACTTATTGCGTGATTTTTCCCCTTACATGTGCCCTCTAATACTCCCCCACCCCGCTCGACAGTAGAATTTGTGAAAAACTGGACTGGAAAATGTGGGGAATCGGTAGGTAGGTGTTGGGGAAGGGGGGGGGGGTCGTACCTACACCACCACCTCACACATCACGATGCTGTACCCTGGCCGCGATAATGATAGTCTGCGCGCAACGAAGCGGCAATACGGTTGTCTTGTGGGCTCTCGCTCTTTTTGCCACGATATGTGTCTCATACTGCCTAAAGAAGAATACCACAAATCATCAACTTGCCGGCATTTCAAAACCTTGGGGAAAGTGTCAGTTATTCATTGGTACTTTTTTGCTACTGATTGCTCCTGCTTTCGTCTCTTGCTACTGTGAGAAAATGAAGCGGAGTTAGTGGATAATCCCTACTCTATTGTCCGACAGTAATGTGAGTTATTTCACAAGTGTATTGGTTCCAAGGGTTTTTTTTGGTCCCTTGCTGGATGTCGGGGTCAGATTCCAGAGATTCCAGACGCACTACGAAAATCTTTTCTAGTTTCCATGGGAGATTCGGTTATTCCTCAAGAGCGCTCAGTGGGCAGGATCAGCTGCTGCTCTGTGATGTTCGTATGTGACTCCTGGCGGAACAAGAAACACAATCTGAATCAGGGAGACTTCCCGTTTTCTTCCGTGCTTAGTATTAGGTTGGCGGGAAAGTTCTGTCATACTTTTTTGAACCCAAGTATTCGCCTATTACCTGAAGAGGGCTAACCGGTAATGTGAGCATTATACATTAAGGATTGATCTTTCTATTAGTGTCACTGGCTCGGCTCCTGCTCATCCTTATTCTGCATTATGGACAAGAATGTTATCCGCTACCTTCAGCACCGACCCCTTCAAGCGCTTCCTTAAACTATTTCTTCTACCACCCTGGCGCCAGCATGGCAGCTGTCGACGCCGAAATAATGGAGCTGCACAAGGACAATGTCTACAGTCATCAGACAATCTTCCACGACGCTAGCTCTTCAGAGCGGGAGCCTACGGTTCGAATGACGAAGTGAGGTTCGGGAGTACCTGTAAACTCAGCTCTAGATAGCGGTGGGTCGGGAAACTACTGGATGAAGAAGCT
>MU931550.1:0-11121 GCA_036418165.1 Cooperia oncophora
CTGCTCACCATATTCTCCTGACATATGCCCCTACGACTGCTACCTGTTCCGCCCCATTGAGGCTTTCTCAGCTAAGAAAACTTTCAGCAAGTTTGATGACATCAGTCAAGAAGTCGCCTACTTCTTCGACTCGCAGCCTCCCCAGTTCTAGGATGAGGGGATCGCTGACCTGCCTATTAGATGGAGCACAGTAGTGGATAACAACAGTGGTTATACTATGGAGTAATTTCAATTGGATGATGAATGAGTGATGAAAGAAGAAAAAAAATCACAACAGTGACAAGACTTTCTTTCCAAAATAATATTATACGAACTAATAATGTTTAGCACATTTGGAAACTGCATACTACCCATTTGAGTAGGAGCTTTGCGAACAGTGGTGAGAGGGGGATGGTTTTGTTCATAATAGCACCTTCTCAGGAGATCGGTCCCAAGGAGCAGAAGAGGGGACCCGTAAATTGGTTTCCAGCGCAGATGTCGTAAAATTATTATTGTGGTGGGGTGGGACTTCCTCCTGTGGACCGATGGAGTGAACGTTCAGCACCACCAGTTTCCGCTTGGCTGTCTCCGGTCTGCCGCGGAAAGAAGCGTTTTCTGGTGTACCTTTGACAGACTCCGGTAGTTACTCATTTTCTATTAGCGAGCACTCGACAGCGGGCAGCAGCATAGCATACAGACTACGAGCCACAGTATCTGACCGTCATGCAACACATTTCTTTGGTAGGCGCCGGATGTGATTCCAAAGAAAAGTAAAGAAACTTAAGGGATACTTAATAGTATAATGCATCTAGCACAAGAAGACTGAAGCTCACCTGTCTCCCAGTTTATCGAGAATAAACCAAGGTAAGCGTCCAAAACATAAAGTTCGTCTGTTTTTGGATGCACTCTGAAACAAGCGCACCACTAGTCAGGCAATTATCATCGCTCATATTTCAGAAATTCACTAAATCCAATCACTTTGCAAAGAGGAAGAAATGAACACGAAAAGTCGAATGTCAACGCTTCCGAAAGAAATTCCTTATAACCTCCTGTAATAAGGATTCTCATACTTCTGTACCAGCCATAAAATGGGCCAATTTGGGCTTACTTTTGTTGAGTCCACTTTTTTGTTGAGTGTTGTGTTGTTGTTTCCCTATATCCCTGTACGCTGCGGATGCTAGGGCGTGTCAGGCGACTGCGTTTGGCGCAGCGCCAAACCGTCCTCCATCAGATGTCGTCGGTGGCGCTGTTTGTCGACGGGGGGCATTTTGTATTATCATTGCTTCCCTAGTTCCGGTTTACAAATCTCACTCTGGTAAAACCTGTGAACTCTTGTGAAGCTGAACTAAGATCGTCTAGCCACTATCCTAAAACGTGTCAACTCGAGAAACGGCTGCCTAGATGGGTCGACACATCTATGGAAAGCAAAATGCCCCCCGTCGACAAACTGCGCCGTCGTCGGTTGCTCGGCTCCAGCAACTGGTGGAGAACTGGCTGATGTCGCGCCATACCCATCCTCCCTAATACGCCCCAACGATCGCAGCGAGCAGGACTCTGTAGATTATCATTATTTTCAAAAAGATTTGAGCATCCCTACCGCATGCCCAATGGCCGACCACATTTTGGCATCGAATGATAGGATCCATCGCATCCTTCCAAAGAGGTAAGTCGGACAGCACGAAGAATCTTAGCCTAAAATCACGATATTAAATGTCGGCCTGCGAGCACTTGGTTAGTCACAGGGACCATCCAACATGAGAGCCAATGCTGCTGTTGTTCGGCTGCAGAGCCTGGGGCCCTGTCAGTGGACGGCGGGCTGGGCTCGGCGCAGTGCCAGCCCCTTCTCAAACATCTGTAGAAACGGGCGAGCAACAACAACTGATGGGAAACAGAAGAGCGGCGCACCAAACCCGACCTCCTGACACACCCCAGCGTCTGCAGTGAAAACGACTACAGACTTGGTTCCACGAAAAAAAATGGGCAGAATCTTGGAGTCCCAGACCGCTATACTTTTGAAAACGGTTTCTGGCACGAATTCATGAAATTAGCTGACCTTCCCATTGATCACAATCTCACAGATGAGCCCTGTTTTCAGTCCCGTGTAGATCTTTTTGGTCTTCCGATTCACAGCGATCGACTCAGGCCCATAGATTTGATCTTCCAATAGAATTTCCGCCTTTTCTAATCGATGGTTCGGTGACAATTCATTCTCGAAGGGATCGGGTGGAGGCAATCTGAAAGGGAAACTTTTGGAACCGAGCGATCTTTTACCAGACTCATTCTCAAAACCATCTTGCTTCGTAGTTCACCTGGAATCATGGAGTATAAGTTGAGTGAACTCCAAAGAAAAGTACTTATACTAGTGAACTCACTGAAATTCGATAGGATCAATAGGACTGGTGACGAAAATATGAGTGCAGGCAACAGCGATCGCCACTGAAGCAATCACAGCTGAGACGATCAGAACTGGCTTACTTATTCCTGTATCACCATTCTGAAACAATGTACATCATCAGTGGGAGAATATCGTTAGTGGTCTGGTCTTTGACAGGTAGGAGGGGAAGAGGAGTCGTACTTGTTATTGAAAGGATTTCTTGAACTGTCTGTCTCCGCTGCCCCACTCCCCCCGCACCCCTCTTCCGGCAAATTCGCGTAGAAGGCATTATAACCCAGCATTGGGGTAGGAAAGGGGTCGTACCGAAACCCGTCTTTGGGGGCAGCACCAACTCCATCATAGCACATATTCCGCTGATGTGTCCTAGTAAGTATAAAATCAAAAAAAAACTGCTCACATGTGGAGCGCAAAACTTTAGAGCGCGAACGGCAAAAGAACAAAGAGGTAATGGTGGAGCCCAAACAAGAGTCTGCTGAGAGATATTCGCAAATAATAGAAAAAAAAATTGAAAATAAAAAGGGCATTTCATAAGGCATGGAAGCTGCTCAAATATTTTTGGACTGGGAAATGCGAAAAAGGAACCTCTAATTGGAATAGTTATTCAGCAAAAAGTTACTCGACTCAGTTGTTTTCAGTGGCCGCCGACCATGAGAGGCTATCGTTCAAGCCAGAGCTCTGGTGACTTTTTCAACTCTGTCCCTTTCAGGGTGACATTACAACTTCGCCCTACCTTCTCTACCTTCTTTACCTCCAGTTTCAGAGCGGACACACTGCACCACATGTACATATGAAAGGATAAATGTACCGAAACGGTGAAATCCCAGTTCTTTTTCGAAAACCCCACACCCGTTCACATTATTGCGCTCCAGTCTCTTCCCAATTCTTCTAGTAAAATAAGAGCACCTCGTTAAGCAATCCGCAACCATGACGCTTCCTGCTTCGATTACAGCCTTGGGTGCGCCTTTGCTTTCATCCCGCAATAGTACCAAGTGTCCCTGCCGCTGAACCGTGCTTAGCCTTTTTTCTACTTTCCGCGTTGATTAACTCCTTCATATGGGTCGGCACCCATCCATTCCACTCTCTTTCGAATCGTAGTGGCATCTTGAATAACATTAAATGAACGGTGGAGACCTGCTGATGAACATGTCAGTTTTCCTGACTTCAATGTGGGCTGACTTCAAGACAACTAAGGTACCAATTAATCGATTGAAAAAGTCCTGGTTGGCAGGACGAGCGGGTGCACAGGAGCCGATCGGAAATTCTATCCTGAATCGTGCGCATGGTGAGAGGTACAACCGGTGCACTATGTTGCCTCTCCCAATGAAAACGGTGATCAAAGCCTGGGAACAGCCGCTGGGGAAAAAATCTGAGCCGCTGAGGAACTGAATTTGTCAAAAGCCCAAGAACAAAGCAGCACACATATAAATCAACGTTTGACAGGAATTATCAAAAACGAAAATACATTGAGAAAAAAACGCTTTTCTCTTAAGCTCAAATTTTGTAGCTATATTAGAAGAAGAAATGGATAGTGGTAGAAAACTATTACAAATAGCAATGGTTTGTTTTGCCCTAAACTTGTTGCGCAAAATGGGTTTGAGAGCATTGGTAGCCAAAATTCGATCCGATTTTAGTGGACGTGCTGGGCAACCCTCAGCCCTTCCTGCAAGTTGCGATCTCTTTCAGTATGGAGCTTGTTCGCATGAAAGATCCATTGAAAACTTGAGGAATTAAAAGGAGAAAGAGGTTGATCGACTCATTAATCGTTTTTTTCCGGATGCGCACCCCATTCCATTCAGAATCGTATAGGTTTAACTCATTGCGACGTATACAACGCGGAGCCAGTCGATGTAAAAATTCGCGTGCACCTCACGCGAAGAATCTGTACAGTTCCCTCCCCGGAAGACCGTGTCTGTCTGAGTTGGCCGCTTGCACAGAGTCAAGGCTGACTTTGACCCCCGCGTGGTCGCGGGATGCAACATGCTACCTACCACACATCTCCGGGCCTAATTCAAACAATCAGAGGAATAGATTCTGGCGATTTCTTCGCCGCCGCATATAATTTAAAAATATAGCAGACAAACAAGAAAAACAACGTTACTGTCAGTTATGTCTGAGCCTTTTCCACCACCTTCTTGACCTCGGATCGATTGTACGGTTGATTTAGTCAATAGACAAAAGATGCCTCAGGCCTAAAATATAAATAAAGAAGTGGCTAAACCAACTTAGTGAAAATGAGAGAGAATGAGTTCAGGTAAAAAAATGGGAGGCTGGAGCGACGATAGCGAGGTTAGGATAAGAAGGCGAGATGTTTGTTCATGTTGTGGGGCGTAGAGGTCAGGCTAATTTGCTGTTCAATCAATTACATGCTTTGGCCGGAGCCTATACAGGGTGTACCTCTATAAAGAGAATACTGAAGTGGCAAGCACGACCTACAGCACGTGGCATAAAGCTGACTAGCCTCATTTACATGGGGAATAAAAAAAAAATAGCATTTTTTTTGGCCATACTGAGGAAGCCCACAAATATCCTTCGAATTTCATACTTTAGGCCGTGAAAGAAGTAGAGAATGAAGGATAAACGGCAGAGCGCTGGCTGCTGGCTGCTCGTCGCAACACGCCACTCGTTTGATCTTCCCCTACAATAAAGTAGACAAGTGAATGCGTACATAAACTGCAGTGTCTCTCAGGAGCAGTCGAAACTTGGGGGAGTCTCGATGCGATCCAATATCTACAGAGTGTACCTAGATTCCTCATCCAGTTGCGCTGCCTTTCGCATGCGTGTGTGAATGGGAGGCTGAATGGACCGTTAGGAATTTCGCTTCTTGTAAACTCTATCCTTCTTGACAGGTGTATTGCTCCAGTCGCAAACGATCTTTTGTCTTCTGTCTTGCGCTTGCAAAGAAGTTGTTCTCGTCTTAAGCATAAAAATCTGCTCGCGATTTACCACTAACGAGTCCGTAACCCATGCGAAATATTTCACGAACGGGGAAAATGCAGATTGCGAGTAGGTAGAAAACGCAACACTAGAAGCATTGCTTCAACATGCCGCCTTCTGTTTCTCAAAAGCCCCACACCTAAGAAAGCTATCACCCCTAGAACACGGCCCGCGATTACCACCCGGCCAACAGATCTGCTCCATCGCTAATTTGCCGCGAAATCATAACGCGGGCGCCAGCGCTTGCGAGTTACGTATCTAATCCTTCTCGTAGCCGGAAAAGATGGGAGAATCCTTTTCTGGGAGAGGGGGGAGGGGTCGTGCTTACACTGACACCGCCATTTCACACATTTCAACGCAAAAAATGCCTATTCCTTTCCGACTCCTATCGAAGTTTTGAAGGTCACATTCTCCGAGTCTTTTTTCGAAAACATACATGGAGAAGTATAATAACCGTGAATAATCCCGTTTAAAAAGGAATGAGAATCGCCGCAACGCTCTACATCAGGCTGTGTTCATACTTTGCGGCAGAGTCCACCAGAGTCTACCAAAGTCTCCCACCGCCCACTAGCGTTTCGAGGGCTGGGAAGTATAGGGATCGATCTAGCGTTTGTCAGCTTTTACAAGCATCCACCAGCGCTCACAAGCTATCGGGAGTAGAGAATAAGGGGAAGTAGAGGGTAGCAAACACCTGGATTGAAACTGAAATTCGAAATGGCGGGTGCACAATCGCACCGCACAACTGCTGAAGCACAGAATTATGCAATTTAATGTACGTGAGGCAGTTGTACGGTACGGTTGCACACGACGCCTAATCTAGCTGTCTGCTCCCTCCTACTTTCCCATACTCTACCAACAGTCTGCTACCTTCCTTCTTCGGCACTGATAGACGCTGGTGGACGCTGCCTTTCGCTAAATCGATACTCGTATGCCGGACATTCAGGACGGTAGTGGTCGCTGTTGGACACTGCCGAAAATTATGAACGCCCTATGGATCAACCTCTTCCAACATCAAGATATAGACAGCACTTTTTGTAGTTTCTGCATTTCATTGTGCATGTGTATTGGGCAGATTATCCCCACAGCCTACTCCCCCGCTCTGGTAATGTCGACCTCAAACTGAAATCAATAGCTCGCCACTATGGAACATTCCAAAAAAATTGGTCAACCAAAGGAAAAACACTTCCCATCTGGCTTACATATGCGCCTCAGTTTAGAAACCGTCCATGCAGGGGTGTTTGAACGTACACTCCTTATCCCTGAGACGGAGTAGGCGTGGCATGGCGTAGGATTGGCACTCGTGAGGTATTTCGATTTGGTACGACTGCCATTTTGAATCTGTGTTGGACAAAGACATGATTACAACTATCCCAATATGAAAATACCTCCACGTTCAACCCAAGCACGCCACGCCTCCCGCATCTCAGGGATTTCGAGTGTACTAATATCTGAAGTGATAAGAGAAGGTCTCCAATATGTGTCGCACTCATTAAAAGAGAACCTCACTAGTACTGCATTCTGCAGACCGTTCTGACGTTTTATGGCCACTGATAATTGAACAGGTGGCAAATCTCCCATTATCAGAAAACCTTTACGATGACGAAAACTTAATTTCTACCATACAGTTTCTACCATCCCTTGAAGGTTCGCTGGCTGTCTCACTTAGTAGCTCAACCAGACTGGTTGCATTATACGCTACAAACAACGTGTGAGTGCTGTAAGGTTAAGGCATAAGCCGTTAAGCTGAGAGGGTAAAAGCCCTGGTGGCGTAACGGATAGCGCACTCGCCCGGAAAGCGTGAGGTGCGGGTTCGACTCCCGCCTGGGGCACGACTTTTGCCCATAACTCAGCATTCTTGTGATAGCTACAAACAACATTCACTCAGGAATCGAGTAATTTTTGACGGCGAGGTGGTGTATAGCAAGTGCCACCCTTACCACGCTCACGGTCCGGAGACGGTAAATTGGTACCAGGTTATTCTGCCAGAATAAGAACACTGCCTCGCGCGAGTCATTGTATGGGCCCCAGCCTGATGGATTCTCCCAACGATGTTGTGCCCTGTTTCCACCAGTACTTGACATGGCATCCAACTCGCTTGAGAAAATAAAACAGTGCGCGTCTGATGGCGTACCATAGACTGGCTGGCAGTACAAACGAGAGACCAACAGAATATGTCATGGAGAAGCGAACATGGTGTAATGGAACGAGGAAATGTATCACTAGATATACTTGAATGAGCACAGTGGAAAGGCAGCAATCGCACAGCTGGCGGGAACGGAGACAATAGAAGGCAATTACAGTCTACCAGGAAAGCGAACGAAAATGGAAAACGGTCACCGAATTCGAAATTTATTTCAGAGCAAAAAAACTTTGATTTTAAGACGCACATTACAGCTCAGGCAGACGCCTTACCCTCTGGCAGGTGTGTGATGGGACATTATCGCAAGCTACCTTCACAGAAAAAGAAGCAAACAAATTTCGTTACTCGCAAGTGCCGGTTCTCTTTCAGACGCTGCCTGCTGTCGCAACTGCTTAGCAATACCTCTGAACGGACAATATAAATGATCTAAAACTGCAAACAGTTAGCCAGGGTCAGAAAGTTGTTGGGAAAGCCATAGCGGTGGGGCTGCACGTGGTCGCTGGAGAAGGGAGTCGTAATTGCTCTCTCCTCCTTGCTGGTAGAAACTACTATTTCTGATAATTGATCGGAGGTGCCCTCCTCACCCGCTACGACACGATTTTGGGGAAGTTGCTAACCACAAGAAGGTTATGGCAAGGGGGGGGCGTACATGAAGCATAAATAACACCGCCATCTCACCCATCTCGGTGATCTACCCTTAGCCGAGCCCCTTCATCAAATCGACTCTGGAGAGGCATAGACCCTAGACCCCCAGTGCAACACGACTTCTGATAATCTTGAGAGGATAGAGAGCAACTAAAGTTGAAAGAGAGGGCAAAGTACTCAGGGTGGACCAACTTCACGTTTCAGCGCGCAGTCAGCTTTCATACGGCAAATACTGGATTTTTATACCCAGCTCACCGACAGTTAAGCTCAATGGTAAGTGTTAGTAAAGTGGAGGAGATTCCAATGCATTCTTTTTTACAGAATAAATCCTTTCACCAGATCTGATGCTGATAGTTTGAAAGGCACATTCTCGAGTGCGCCTGGTATCACTTTCATTTTCAAACGCTCCTTGATGTAATTTGTTTCCAGAAGATGAAGAGCAGAGAATCCAGGTGCGTGGCTGTATGCACAGCGATTTCTAATAGAGAAGAGAGAGATGCTGCAAGTCGACGATCTGCAACGTTTGGAGGGCATGGAGACACTGGAGCTTCTGTGATGATTTTTGGGAATTCAGATTAGAAAAGGGAGCTCGTATCTCGAAAATAATGCACGGTGACCCGACATGGCGAACTACCACGCTGTGGAACAAGAGTTTGTGCCAATGTCTTCTCATGACCATAAGGGCTAGCGTTAAATATTTTCATGCCACCCGCAAAACGAATCCAAAGGTTCAGTTGGTACTTCACCAACCTAAAAGCACGTTCAGCGTTTATTTGATGTGTTAGCCCCTTTGGACATGGTAGTACTTAACCCAGCCCATGGATGATCTACTACACTCAAGATCCCTGACATAGGAGTAGGCCGGGCGCCTTCTTCAATCAAACGTGACAGGTGGTTTGTCGCATTCAAGGAAGAGCTATGTCCTTTTTTGAAATATTATTGTGAGTCTTTGCTCCAATACAGAACAAGAATGACAGTGACTCGAGACTGAATTATGCCAACGAGTAATCCATCCGTTGCATGTTCGTATGCACGCCTATTCTTGCCTACAGGCGATAAGACGTATACCTTTCGCAAGCTTCGCACACACATGAGGACAAGCGTGACCCGTTCTGAAGCACAGCTTATCTGCAGTTGTTCCAATAGATAAACGCTATTAACTCCAAATTGTGAAGGAGTAACGAGAAAGGGCTGAGGTGGAGGCCGACACAGTCTAAGACACCATTTTCTATGGCACGTTTTCATTTTTATGAGGATATTTTTATTTTCAAATCTAATACTAAATCCATTATCCATTTCCAGTGTTTCCCAGCAGTGTTTAAATAACAACTGAAGGCCCATTGAAAATCTGTGAAATCTGGGATCCAGATATGATTTTTGAAATGCTAATAGGTCATCCCGTTAAAAAATGTGGAGACATAAAGGGAGTGGCGGAGCGCATTAAGGGATAGGGTAGTGACTAACGTATACGATTTGGAGTTAGTACCTTACCGCTATGTATCTGGGCAAAGTCAGCGAACTATCCACAAGAAATTTCTCATGAAACTTGAAAGAAGCTCTGAGAGCGTGAGAAACGCGCCGGATTTTACGCAATCAGGCGTCAAGAGCGAAAATGCCGCTGCTCAAGAATTTGGCTTGCCGCGGCACCAGTATTTGCAGTAAAGTGGTGTTCTTCGAAATGCAAGGATGGAAGATTGGTTTAGGAGCCGAAGAAGGAAGGAAGAGGAAAAAAATTTTCTCGTCGTGAGGACGTTCCATAATGGTTCATTCCTGCACAGAAGAAAGAGTGGATGACAGTCAAGCGCTGAATTCTGCATCCCAGCGCTGGACCTTTATCGAGCTCCTGCCCTGAGAACTTGACATTTCCCTGCTGCAAACTGCTGCTCGAGTTATGCTCGATAATTGAAGATGGTCACTGTTGGGGCGTATGGGTAGGCTGAAATTTTATTGTAGAAAGCACGAACGAGTAACGACTTGTAATGCCCGTCAACAGTAATGTTCTTCGCACTTAAGATTCCATTTAAGGACAAATGAACTTTCTCTAGATGCCAAACAAACTAGGTGGCCTGGGACTCCCTAACTCACAGTGTCAAGTTTTTGTAATGGTTATGTAGTATTAAGAAGGCATCCAGAATCTGTCCATGAAGAGTGTCGCGCAAAAGTGGCCCGATGAGCATCGTAGCGAAGAATTTCTGTCCACTTGTGGTTTTGAAAGCGAATCGATCCAGGAGAACAAATTGTAACTATCGGTGTATATTCGCGGTTGTTCAACAATCAGATCGACAAATGGATAGTACCACACAACTACAAGAAGGCCACCGTTGCTCGTCATAGTGCCAGACCCCGAGTAACTGTATTGTAGGGCAGTGCTGGGACAAACAATACTGAGACCTGGGTTCAATCGCCCCATTCGCCCGACATAAAGCCGAGCGATTCCAATTGTTCTCGTCAGTCGAGAGTACTCTCCGACGGCAAACGCTACAATGTTTTGTCATTCGCCGAAATTGGCATCAACAGCAATTTACTCGCACTTGTTGAAAAATCGAAGGTACCAGAGGTCCAAAGGCTTTCGGGGCACTGGGAGCGGGTCATTGGTGAAGGAGGGATCTACTTAACTCGAAGCCAAAATATTACTTTTTTATCTGGTTTTCTCTTCGTTTTACATGGATAAAATCTTCCGCACTTTCGAAGGGGGTGACCTAATAACTGACCCATCAGTGAATGAAATAGTGGGTATGGGGAAATAGTGGGTATAATAGTCCAATGCGCCCTAAATAAGGCACCAACGTTCGACGAATCCTCCAAGAAGTAAGGTACTGCTGCTCTTATGAGAGAGCAGCGATTAAAGATGATGGAAAAAAAGATGAGTTGAAAAAGTAGAGACTATACAAGTAAAGCCGCACAGAATGAAGGCAACACACCACACCAACCTTTGTAGATATGGCATGGCTGGCATAGCTCGTGTCCGGCTGGACGGAGGGCCTACCACTTGTGATCAACCTCCGACTTATGGCAACTACACCGCCTT